>JASAON010001463.1:0-33921 GCA_030849065.1 Jaenimonas drosophilae
CGGCGAGGTCTACGCCCCCAGCGCCCCCCACAAGGAGGGGGCGGAGGGGAGCCAAGCTCCCAGTGATGAGCGCAGTAGCACCACAGCACAGCCAAAGCGTGCCGGGTTGCTGGCCACCTGCCTTGTCATGTTGGCCACCGTCATGCCCGCTGGAGGTATGTTGGCCACCTCCTTCAACATGGCCTCCACCGCGATTGGTGCTGGCATTCTTGGACTTCCCGCCGCCACCGGGGATACGGGATATATCATGACGCTCATCTATCTCATCGCCATCACAGCAGAGACGGTGTATTCGATGGTGCTTCTCGTACAAGCCTCTCAGCTCTGTGGTGAGCGTACCTATGAGCGCATGGCCAACAAGCTCTTCTTCCACGGCGCAGACTACATTGTGGCTGCCATCCGCTTCGTCTACTGCTTTGGCTGCTGCATCGCTTACGTCATTTGTGTCATGAATCTCATCACCCCCATTCTCACCGATGAGGATGGCAGCAGCAGTGGCAGCAGCAGCAGCAGCGACCCAACCTTTTGGCACGACAAGAACAAGGGTGTTCGTGTTATTACCTTCATTCTGTGGTTCTGCTGCATGCTTCCGCTGGTCATCCCACGCGACGTCAACTCACTTCGCTACGTATCCACCATTGGCGTGTTGTTCTTCTTGTACTTCGTCATTGTTATCGTGGTGCGCTCCATCTCCAGTGGCATGCACGGCAGTGGTGTGGTGCCCGTCGTCACCGGCAACGATGCCGTGAGTGGCATTGGTGTCTTCATATTTTCTTACATGTGTCAAGTAAACTCGAATGACATTTTTTATGAAATGACAAGTGGAAGCATCAAGCGATTTGCACTCTGCACCATCATCAGCATGTCTATCTGCGGCACACTCTACTACATTGTTGGCATCTTTGGCTACCTGCAGTTTGGCTCCTCGCTCAGTGGTTCGATTCTGCTCAAGTACGACCCACTGCATGAGCCCGACGTTATGATCTCCTTCATTGGCGTCTTCATCAAGGTGTGTGCGTCCTACGGCCTTCTCGCCAACGCCTGCCGTAACTCACTCTACCACGTACTCCGTTGGGACCCCATGACAGTGGCCTTTTGGAAGCACTGCATCGCCGTGGTGTGCCTCTCTGTTGGCTTTCTTGTTGCCGGCCTCTTCATTCCCAACGTCAACCTCGTCTTTGGATTTGACGGTGGTGTGTGCGGAGGTACCTTGGCCTTCATCTTCCCCGCTCTGTTCCGCATGTACGTCGGCGACTGGAACGCGAAGACCGTTGGCTGGATCAACTACATCTTCACCTACCTGACCTTGTACGGCGGCTGTGTTGGCATCGTGTTTGGTACCATGTCCACGGTATACAGCGTCATGTAGGAGCTCACTCAGCATCGTTCATGTGCTGGAAGTGATGCTTGCTCAAAAGGATACGTAAGATTTTTTTCTTTTTGTTGTTGTGATTTAGGGGTACCTTTTTTCTATTGGCACTGTGGAGGTAGCATCGCCATAACATACTGTTGCTGTGCTTCCTCCTTGCCGTGTTTGACCTCTACGCTCACGCTGACGAACTTGCGTGCGTGTGTGCGTGCGTCCAGATTCTGCGTGGCCCACATCAACTAGCTGTGGGGCCCATATACTGCACTTGTATATATAATAATGAGAAACACTGTCATTCTGTTCTGTGCCGACCTCCGCGCACATTGTCAGACGATGTCATCTCTGAGCGATGCTTAAACTCACACTTCTTCACGCACACACGCACGCAACCAAAGACGAAAAGTTTGCCACGCTTTGTTCTTTTCATTTATGTTTCCTTTTTTTGTTTTCTACTTGGTACGTACGCACACGAGTCCTCCGCGAGGGGTCTCGTCGTATTTCGAGCACCCTCCATCATCCTCTTCTATCCATCATTGCCCATCCTTCTTTTGAAGTGCCACACCCTTCTTGATTTTCTGTTTATTTTTGGCCAACCAAGGTGATGTGGATGGATGAGGTCGGTGGTACCTCCATGGCTTCGGCCTTCTTTTTGTTGTACCCCAAGTTGATGCACGCACTTCAGCGTGATCCGCAAAAAAAAAGAGAAAAATACTCGGAAGAACATCTTTTTCTTCATGTTTGGCATGCCGCTGTTGTGTTGCTTGCAGCGGGCATGTGCTGAGAAGGGTGATATGATGCGATGGTTCCACGAACACCTCTCACCTGGGGCGCACCGTATTGAGTTTGTGAGGCACCGCAGGGGGGCAACCAACACCTCCTCTGAATCGTGCGTTCTTCCAAGATGACGAACGTTGGTATATCCTCATTCATTGTGTGTATTGCCACGACGTTGGGTTGCGTCGTGACGAGCGCGCGTTCTTGGGTGACTCACGACGGACTGCGATAGACGGCTTCCTGTTCTTGTTGTTGTTGGCCTTTCGTCATCACTTTTTTTTTTCTTGTTTTCCCTCAGGATTGACCCGTTCATTTTCTTTCTGACTTCCCCGCAGACAGCACTCGTGGACCGCTTTCTTCCACCACACACCCTCTACTACGATACGTACACATNCTCACCTCCTTCTCTCTTGACCTACACACAACGTGATTCTCTTTCCTCTTCACGATGGCAACACGCAACCAACCACTCCCGGACGACGACGAGGCCCAACATCACGCAACGGTGGTGCTTCACACAGACACACAAGCTGACATGGAAATCCATCAGGGTATTCCCACAGGAGCCGTCAAGCCGGAGCGCGACAAAGACTCAGGCCGCCACAGCCCCGTGGTAAGTGAGCTTGCCTCGTCTGAACGGAAACCGGCGGGATACTGTGCCACCATCTTTGCAATGATGGCCGCCATCATCCCCGCTGGAGGTATCTTGGCCACCACCTTCAGCATCGCCTCCACCTCCATTGGTGCAGGCATCCTGGGCCTCTCTGCCGCCACAGCACAAACGGGCTACCTCATGACGTTGTTGTACGTGGCCGCCATCTCCGCCGAGACCGTCTTCTCCATGGTTCTGCTCATCCAAACGTCTGAGTTGTGTGGTGAGCGAACGCTGGAGCACATGGCGAGGAAACTGTTATTCCCCAAGGCTGGCGTGATGGTGGCCGTCATTCGTGTGTTCAAGTGCTGTGGAAGCTGCATCGCCTACGTCATCTCCGTGAGCAATCTCCTCACCCCCTTGCTCGTGGATGACAGCGATCACAACCCAAGCTTCTGGCACAACAAGCACACTGGCATTCGCCTTCTGACTGGCGCCCTGTGGTTGTGCTGTATGCTGCCTCTTGTCATTCCTCGCCAAATCAACTCCATCCGCTACGTATCGGCGGTTGGCGTGAGCTTTATGATTTACTTCGTGCTCGTGGTGATTATTCGCTCCATCAGCAGTGGCATGCATGGCGAAGGTGTCGTCCCTGCCGTCACGGGCAACAACGCCGTTGGTGGTGTGGGTATCTTCATATTTTCTTACATGTGCCAATCAAATTGCAACGACGTCTATAATGAAATGACAAACCGCAGTGTCAAGCGCTTTACCATGTGTGCGCTCATCAGCATTCCACTGTGTGGCACACTCTACTACGCCATTGGCTTGTTTGGCTACCTGCACTTTGGCTCTGGCCTAGATGGATCCATTCTCTTGAAGTACGACCCACTGCACGAGCCCGACGTCTTCATCTCCTTCATTGGCGTCTTCATCAAGGTGTGTGCTTCCTATGGTTTGATTGCCAACTCCTGCCGCAACTCCATGTACCACCTCATTGGCTGGGACCACAGGACCGTGGTCTTTTGGAAGCATTGCATCGCAGTGGTTTGCCTCTCCATCTTCTTCCTTCTTGCCGGTCTCTTCATCCCCAACGTCAACCTCGTCTTCAGCTTCGAGGGCGGTCTCTGTGGAGGTACATTGGCCTTCATCTTTCCTGCCCTGTTCCGCATGTACGTGGGTGACTGGACCCTCAAGAAGGTTGGCTGGGTTAACTACATCTGCACCTACTTGACCTTGTATGGTGGTTGCGTGGGCCTCGTCTTTGGCACGCTTTCAACCATTTACAAGGTCATCTAAGCTCCCCCCAAAGGGGTGTATACCAACAACGTGCACATCCATCAACACTACTTCTTCCCCTTCACCACTTCTCCAACCCCATTGTTCAGCACACAGTCCTACTACGACTCCGTTGTATATCCTCCCACACGCGGACTGTGGCTTCTCTTTTCTTTTCTTTTGTGTTTTTTTTTTTTTGCAATGACGTGCTTACTAACACCCAAAGACGACTATCTTAACTTGCCGTGGATGTGTGCCTACACTTTGGCTTAGTGACTTTTCTCTTTTTGATTATGTTTGTTTTGTGTAAGTGCTCAGCAACCATCAACATTGACTACTTTATTTATTTTCTACGAACAGTGATCTTTTATTTGTGTGTGTCCTTTGTGTCCAGAGCCCGTCCTCACTACTGCCAACACCGGCAGCAGCAGCTCGGGGGTCTGAAGTGGGTTCATCTTTACTTGTTGCTGCACACGCACACTTTATTTTGTATATGTATCTTTCCTCTTTTTCGATGGCTTTTCAACGTTGTGATTTCCCACTCATCACTACACACGAAGAGAGTGTATAGTTGATGTACTAACGGCGTGTGGTGCCTACCTTACCCCCCAACTCCTCCCATACAGCTCGTGTATGTGGGTGCCTCTGCAGACAATGGCGGGGAAGCTGGCCTGTGGATATGTCCTCATCATGTGCATCTGTATGAGATGACTCGTGTTTTTTTTTGTTGATTGTTGTAGTGTTTCATTATTTTTACTCCTCCAGCTGTGAGGAAGTTGATCATGTGGTGGCCTCTTCACTACCTCCCCGTGAGTGCAAAGCACAAGGAGGAGCACATACTGGTGTCAACGAACATCACATGTTGCATGCCCCAAACACCACGATCCAGGAAGCCTAAATTGAACTGTTTTCTTGTTTATGACGAAGGATGGGTCGGTTTTTTGCTTGACGCGGTGCCAGCGTGACTAAGCAACTGCTGAAGCTGCACCAGTGTATCCATCCTAATTCATTCCTGGTTTCTTGTCTTATACATCATGTAGAGGGAAGCTCACCACTCCAACAACATCAGCAATAACCTCCCACATGGAACCACTACCAGAGAAGGACGCGGCGGTCTTGCCCATCCAGAGAGGTATCGACGCATCGGCGGAGAAGCTGAAGTCTGATTCTGAGACGGATGCGGCACATACTGCCAAGCCCTCCGGCTACTGCGCCACCTGTGCTGCCATGTTGATCACCATCATGCCAGCGGGTGGCATGTTGGCCACCTCCTTCAGCATGGCCTCCACGGCGATTGGCGCAGGTATCCTTGGCCTATCCTCGGCCGCCTCCAACACAGGCTACCTCATGACGTTGATCTATCTCATTGCCATAACGGCAGAGACCATCTACTCCACAGTCTTGTTGGTCCAAGCGGCGGAGCTCTGCGGGGAGAAGACGTATGAGCGCATGGCCAACAAGCTATTCTTCAACCGCGCAGACTTCATTGTGGCGGGCATTCGCTTCCTCCACTGCTGCGGCAGCTGCATCGCCTACGTCATTTGCGTTGCCAACCTCCTCTCCCCGATCCTCAGCAACGACGATGACAGTGATCCGGGCTTCTGGCACAACACCAACACAGGCATCCGTCTTCTCCAGGCCATCCTCTGGCTGTGCTGCATGCTGCCACTTGTCATTCCTCGTCAGATCAACTCACTGCGCTACGCCTCGACCGTGGGCGTCGTCTTCATGGTCTTCTTTGCAGGGGTCATTCTTGTTCGATCAAGTGCGAGTGGGATGCACGGGGATGGTGTGGTGGCTGCCGTCACGGGCAACAACGCTGTGGGCGGTGTGGGCGTCTTCATCTTTTCCTACATGCTGCAGGTAAACTCGAATGACATTTTTTATGAAATGACCAACCGCAGCATCAAGCGCTTCACCATTTGCTCCTTCATCAGCATGACCGTATGTGGGGTGCTCTACTACATTGTCGCCCTCTTTGGCTACCTGCACTTTGGCACCAAGCTCGATGGATCCATCTTGCTGCAGTACGACCCCCTGCATCAGCCGGACGTGCTCGTCGCCTTCGTTGGCGTCTTCATCAAGGTGTGTGCGTCCTATGGCCTCCTTGCCAACGCCTGCCGCAACTCCATGTACCACCTCATTGGCTGGGACCCCATGACGGTGGCCTTTTGGAAGCATTGCATCGCAGTTACCATCCTTTCGATTGGCTTCCTTCTTGCCGGCCTCTTCATCCCCAACGTCAACCTCGTCTTCAGCTTTGTTGGCGGCCTCTGCGGTGGATCGCTGGGCTTCATCTTCCCCGCTCTGTTCCGCATGTACGCCGGTGGCTGGACCCTCAAGAATGTTGGCTGGATCAACTACATCTGCACCTACTTGACCTTGTATGGAGGTTGTGTCGGTGTGATCTTTGGCACACTCTCCACCGTCTACAGTGTGATGTAGTGGCAACGCACCAGTCAGTTGTACCATCCATCTCCTTCATCCGTTCAGCATCCCCTCCTCGTGAATCTGTGGAACGAGTGTTGAGGCTGAATGGTTCAGAAGCCACCGAAGATTAATCTCTCCTCTCTTGTTGCTGTTGTTTTCTTGTGTGTTGTGTGTATGTGTGAAACGGTCCCGTCATCAACTCTGATGGACGTTGACCTCTTCCTGTGAATACCACGCTTTTCGTTTCTTGTTGACTACTAACAAGTCGATACCTCCACATCTCTTCTAACCCATGGTGGCCTTCTTTACACAGTTGTGCCTGGAACCTGTATACATACGCATATCTTGTTTTTTTATAACTGATTCTTTTCTACTGTTGTGCTTACTTATACATCCACAAGACACTTCTTGTCGTGATACTTACGTATCCCTTCTTTCGTTTTCATGGTAGCATTGAGTCTTACCTCCACGCTACCACACGCAAAGAACGATGTTGGCCCACACCCCACACCGTCGCACAGTGTGCGGAAGTGTGATCAGCTGCACATCGTCGGGAACAAAGGCTTTCTTCCTCTTCGTTAAATCCAATTCGAAACTGAGCAGGACACCCTGCCCACAGTGTTTGTTGTTGCTTTTCTCCCTTCTTTCCTCTCCACTCACAGCAACACACACATGTATACACGTATACATGCACCAATAGGCCATCAAAACGAGGGTGTGTTCAGGAACTGCTGGTCGTACCCCGTAGGATTGTGGGTGAACCAACGACGATGACGTGTTTTGATGGTGTGGTTGGGGATCTGTTAGATTTTTTTTTACCACCGTGAAACCAGTGGGGGTACGTAAGTACACATCTTTAGCATGTAAGCGCCACCTCTGTTGACGTCATCCTGCTTCAACGCATCAATTTCTCCATCTCCCCTCACACAAATTTAAAAGACCTCTTGACTTACCTATTCCACCCACAGCCAAGCAATCAACCACCCCTACACGCAAGCAACTTCACACGTACATACACCCACAGAACAGGAAGCCCCATTCGTGAAACCATGACAAGCCCCTCCTCTGCAGCCCTTGAAGATGCGGTGCGCTCATGCTGCTCTTTGGGGGAGAGCACCAACTCCGACGACCAGCCACGCTCCACCTCTCCCGAGAAAGAAAACAAAACTGTGGACCTGGACGGGCGCAGCGTGAGCAGCGCGCAAGCTCCACCAGCCAGCTTCTGGGCAACAGTCTTTGTCATGATGTCTGCTATCATGCCAGCGGGAGGTATGTTGGCCACCATGTTCACGACCGCCTCCACCTCCATTGGTGCTGGCATCCTGGGCCTGTCTGCTGCCACAGCAGACTCGGGCTACCTCATGACGTTGATGTACCTCGTTGCCATTGGCGCGGATACGGTCTTTTCCTGTGTCCTACTTATTCAGGCAGCGGAGTTAAGTGGGGAGCACACCTATGAACGCATGGCCAGCAAGCTCTTCTTCAAGCGGGCAGATATTATGGTGGCAATCATCCGCATCATCAAGTGTGCAGGCTCGTGCGTCGCCTATGTGATATGCATCGTCAACCTCCTCACGCCCATGTTGGTGGATGACAATGACAACAACCCAACCTTTTGGCACAACAAGCGCACCGGCATCCGTCTTCTTGCCTTTATTCTGTGGGCCTTGTGTATGCTGCCCCTTGTCATTCCACGCCAAATCAACTCCCTCCGCTATGTTTCCACGGTTGGTGTGGCATTTATGATCTACTTCGTCGTGGTCGTCGTGGTTCGATCCATCATGGGTGGACTGGATGGCCATGGAGTGGTGCCCGTGGCCACAGGGAATGAAGCCGTGGGTGGAGTGGGCATCTTCATGTTCAGTTTCTTCTGCTCCTCCAATGTCAACGACGTGTACCGCGAGATGACCAACCGCAGCGTGAAGAGGTATGCACTGTGCTGTGGCAGCAGCATGGTCATCTGTGCCGTCCTCTACTACGCCATCGGCTTGTTTGGCTACCTGCACTTTGGTGCTGACCTGGATGGATCCATTCTCTTGAAGTACGACCCACTGCATCAGCCTGACGTGCTCGTCTCCTTCATTGGCGTCTTCATCAAGGTATGTGCGTCCTATGGTTTGATTGCCAACGCCTGCCGCAACTCACTCTATCATTTACTTGGCTGGGACCCCATCACTGTGATCTTCTGGAAGCACTGCGTTGCCGTCGTGAGCCTCTCCATCTGCTTCGTGTTGGCTGGACTCTTCATCCCTAACATCAACGTGGTGTTTAGCTTTGAAGGGGGTGTATGCGGGGGTACGTTGGGCTTCATCTTTCCTGCCTTGTTCCGTATGTACGTGGGTGACTGGAATGTGAAGACCGTTGGCTGGGCCAACTACATCGCCACCTACCTGACCTTGTACGGTGGCTGTGTGGGCATCGTCTTTGGCACACTGTCGACCATCTACAGTGTTCTATGAGGGATGCACCACTTACACACACACAAAGTTTTTTTGTTGTGTTTACTGGTTTTTCTGACTTTTTTTTTTCGTTTTTGTTGCCGATTCCACGGGCAGTGCCCATCAACACCGCGCCATCTCTGGTTTTCGAAGGTGTCCTAGCAATCATCATCAGCGACAACCCTGTGCTGTTGTGCTGCTCCATGGTTCCTCGCGTCACTCTCACTTTGATTGAATGATGTATGCGTGGAATTTTTTTTGGTTTTTTGTTGCGATTCGCCACTTCGTCTACTGTGGAGGCTGCTGACCGCGCTGTATTGCCTCTCATCCCCTTCATGCGGAGTTGTGTATGCTGGCGGTTGGGGCAACCAAGGCTGTGGCCATCCAGACGTTGATGGCCTCTTTTTACCTTTTTTTTCTTGAACGGTCATTGCTTCTATTGTTTCGTACATTGTTGTTAAGATGTGCAGAGCTTGGGTGCGGGAGGCTCGGTCTTTTGGTTTTCCGGTTGCCACTTATGTTGATGCAATTTTCTTTTCCTTGAGCCTCCCCGCAGTCGATCTGTTCCCTCCATGTATATCTCCTACCGTCGTCTGTATATGTGTGTGTGCGACGTACAGATGTGTAGGGGTGATGGGTATGCGTAGCGTGTTGTAAGACCGTTGCTGCGGGGACGACTTTCTTTTTCTCTCTCTTTGTTGCAAGTCCGTCGTGTGTGGATTTGGACCTCACTTCATTTCTTTCAATTAACAACAAAACGCAGAAAAAAAACAATATTGCAGCACATGTATGTTCTATATACCGTAGCGTATACCTGTGCTGCACACCTACACCATACACCATATTATGGCACATCTCCCCTCGTCTCCCTCTTCCCTCATATTTGGCCGCCTTTCCTCAACCTTGAAGCCGTGTCATTTTGTGGGCCACGGAAACTCATCTGAGGACGGTCATCTAATGAGGCAATCAAACCTCTCCCCTCCCCTCCCCCCACCCACTCCCCACACGCATGTTCTTCGATGCCATCGAAGAACGGCCCCGTGCCAACAACTACAACAAGTGTTTTTCCCCCTAGTCTTTGGTGATGCGTAATTTGGATCCTGACGCGATGTGTGTACAAAAATGTGCACGCGTGCAGCACAATCACGTACCTGACAATGTGTACATGTATACGTACTCTATCTCTCTCTCCTTCTCTTCATGTACAGTGGTGACCGCGCCAGGCCCTCCCACTTCTTCTAAGGCTCTCACTCATACTACTCCTCAGCCATCACCCAAGCTCCCTCCGCCCATTCCTCCGTTGAAGCAGCCCTCCTCCCACTCACCCCTCATTCTCCACAACCTGTCTTGCCTCCCGAAGAGACATGAGCTCCCCGTGGCGTGAACAGGTTCCCGAGCAGGAGCAGGAGAAGGAGCTCACAATGCCCACGGGGTCCAGCCCCACCCACGATGCCCCATCATCCCCACAGCATGGTATTCCTGTGCAGGATGCCATGGCAAAGCTTGACACCGCCGACACCAGCGAGGAGGAACACCCAACGCCGTCATCGGGCTACTGTGCTACATGCATCACGATGCTCTCCACCATCATGCCCGCTGGAGGTATGCTGGCGACGGCCTTCAACATGGGCTCCACCTCCGTCGGTGCGGGCATCCTGGGCCTTTCTTCCGCCACCGCCCAAACCGGGTACCTCATGACGTTGATCTATCTCATTGCCATCACGGCAGAGACCATCTACTCGACCTACCTCCTCGTGCAGGCTTCGGAGATGTGTGGGCAGAAAACGTACGAACGCATGGCCTCGCGTCTCTTCTTCCCCAGGGCAGACCTCATTGTTGCTGGCATCCGCTTCGTCCACTGCTTTGGCTGCTGCATCGCCTACGTCATTTGCGTCAACGACCTCGTCATTCCCATCCTCGGCCACAAGGATGATCCCCATCCCTCCTTTTGGCACAAGGAGAAGGGCGGTATCCGACTCGTCACCTTCATTTTGTGGTTCTTCTGCATGTTGCCTCTTGTCATCCCTCGCCAAATCAACTCCCTCCGGTACGTGTCCACGGTGGGTTTGGTATTTGTGCTGTACTTTGTCATTGTAGTGATGGCGCGGTCTGCGGAGAGTGGCATGCATGGCGAAGGGGTCATTCCCGTCGTCACTGGCAACGACGCCGTTGGAGGTGTGGGTGTCTTCATATTTTCTTACATGTGTCAAGTAAACTCGAATGACGTTTATTATGAAATGACAAATGGCAACATCAAGCGCTTTACCATTTGCACATTTATCAGCATGACCATTTGTGGCGTGCTCTACTACATTGTTGGCATATTCGGCTACTTGCAGTTTGGTTCTGGCCTGGAAGGATCGATTCTGCTGCAGTACGACCCACTGAAGCACCCTGACGTCTTCATCTCCTTTGTCGGTGTGTTGATCAAGGTGTGTGCTTCCTATGGTATCATTGCCAACGCCTGCCGTAACTCCATGTACCACGTCATCGGTTGGGATCCTTTAACCGTGGTCTTTTGGAAGCATTGCATTGCGGTGATTAGCCTCTCCGTCTGCTTCCTCCTCTGCGGTCTCTTCATCCCCAACGTCAACCTCGTCTTCAGCTTCATCGGCGGTGTGTGTGGTGGATCGCTGGGCTTCATCTTCCCCGCCTTGTTCCGCATGTACGCCGGCGACTGGACCCGCCAGAAGGTTGGTTGGATCAACTACACCTGCACCTACCTCACACTGTATGGAGGGTGTGTAGGCATTGTCTTTGGTACCATGTCCACCGTGTACAGTGTCATGTAGCATTCGTAGCCTGTCTACCTCTGACCTGTTCAAGTCATATTTCCTGTTTTGTTCTCTCTCTCCCCCCCCTCTCTACTTGTCAACGCCCGTGTTCACATGGGAAGTTTCATTTCGTCGGTTCACCCTCCCCATCCCGCTTAGCCATGGAACATGAGAGCTCTCCTTACTGTTTCGAGCAATAACCATATCACTAGCTCCATGCTCCATGCTGCGTGTGAAAACGAGTCGGGGTGACGTGGCCGCAACGATCCAACGATCAAAGCTGACCTGAGTGTAGCTTTGCTTGTTGGTCTTGCTTCTTTGTACTTCCTGCGTATATTTTTCTTGCGTTTGTTCCCCGCAGTCGTCACGCTGCATGGAGAAGCACACAAACCTCAACAGGTACTTCCGTGCACTTCTCCATTGCAGTGTATGTAGTGTTTTGTGTGTGTATGTGTTTCATACTTAGTTTCTTTTGACATGAAAACGTTTCTTTTCGCTCCTCCGCGTTTCATTTTGCCCTACCCCCTTCTTTTGTGACAAGCTGTGTGGCTTTCTTCACTGGTGTTCAGCGATCTCTCTGGTGCGAGGAAGCCATGCGACTGTTTTCTCTCTTCCTTTGTGAACGTTTTCATTGTTCGCTGCACGCCACGGTTGTCAGTGTCAAACCGTGGTCGTGTTGTCTCCCCAAGCTCCGCGGTTCTATCTTGAAACCCCCACAGGTGGCGGATAGAAGCAAAAAAAAAAAAACTGAGCTTCGGTGCCACGTAATGAACACATCTGCTCCTGGAACTGGGTCGTGGACATCCACGATTGATGCTTCCCCTCCTCCAGCTTCCCTTCCTTCGTATAGTCGTGCCTTTCTTTCTCTCTTCCTCTTTTGTAAGCACAGATAGCAGGTCAACTAGCACGAGCTATGTGTGCAAGAGATGCATTCGCGGGAAGTGCAGAGTCCACCGCCGCGCAGCACAGCCAATCGAATACACTTCCCGATTGTGAGTTTGGACAAAAAAAAAAGTGGCGCTTCCCTGGAAACGTGGAACTCCAGGAAAACGCCACATGATCAAGTTCAGTCCATTGCCCAAATTGGGCATATCAGGAGTTACTCTGATAAGAACAGTTTAAAAACATGATCTTAGCTAAAAAGCCGAGAAGATATGCAAGTCATCGTCCCGCAAAAAAAGTCACAAGGCAATAGGTCGAATCCGCAACCTTTCTCAAACCATCATAATATCCATACTACATACCAAAATCATAAGGGGATGTAGCTCAGATGGTAGAGCGACCGCTTAGCATGCGGTAGGTATTGGGATCGATACCCAACTTCTCCACTTTTTTCGTCCCGGCAAAGTTTGGGGCGGCTGACGACGCATCCCGGGGGCGTAATGCCCTTTAAAAAAAAATGGGCGGGGCTATCCTGGAGGCGCGCCACCGTGACAATTGCCCCCCTCCCAAAGCCCCCCGCCGCTATGCTGCCACCGCGGTTTTTTTTTGTTCATCAACGTTGTTTTCACTGCGCATGTCAAAATAGATCAAATAAAAAGTGTCCGTAATCAATAAACGGCGACAGAAGCAAAAGAAGCATTTCTTACCATTTGGAAAGGGGCAGGTACCTACGAAACCTACTAACCTCTAGCGCCGTTTCCGGCCCAAGAGCCTAGACAGAGTCCTGAGGTCCTCGGGCCTCACAGAACGGGTTTCAACAAACGGGGTTTGCCCGGAGAGAGGAGAACTCAACCATTTGCAGTGACGGAAAGCCGAGGCAAAGACGGACCCCCCCCCCAAAAAAAAAAAAAAATGGAAATGAGAACTAGATCTCTGCCGCAGCTGCTTCCGGCGAGGGATGTTCAGGACCTGTTGGGGTGACCGAGGCAGCATCATCAGGTAATTCATCATCGGACGGCAGGGGCAGTTGGTGCTCGATGTGCAAGGCTTTACCGAGGAATATCACCAGCGAGCGATGGGTGAGCACATATTTTGTTTTGATAGAGTCTGGTCGGAAAAGCTCTCTAGTAGTCGCCAGCGCAGGGCATGCGATAATGTGTGGAGCTGATTCCGGGCAGTCTTCTCGTCGGAACCATGGAATAACAGAGTCCTTGGGGAAATCATGGGTAAAGACCCACCGCTGGATTTTCACGCGTTTGCTGAAACGCGCCACCCGCACCCCCATTTCCGGGCGGCCTCGATGCGATGGCCGGCCCGGCTGCGCGCCACCCCCGAAGCCGAATTCCAGAAGAGAACAAAAGACACGCGCAAATTAACACCCCCCCCCCCGCGTCCCCGAGACCGAAAATTGATCACCACGAGAGCACCGCTTGAAACCTGGAGAGCCCCCCCCCCAAAAAAAAAAACCGCTGGCGCCGGCGCGATTGCCAAACCACCCATCCACACCACCTTTATTTCATGCAGGAAATTGCGCGCGGGCCGGCACCCCAACCCCGACCCGCCCACGAGGCCTCCGGCGGGGATGCAATTTGGCGAGCGGGGCGCGATTATCCGGCCAAAATTCGAAACACGCATGGGTGGGGGGTGGGGGGGCGCGCAACCCGCCTTCCCCAAAAGGCGCAGCCTCTTCCAATTTTCGCCCCCGGGTGGAATTGCCCCATTGCGGCCCCCCCCCCCCGGCGCCCGGAGGGGGGCGGGCGGGTTTGGCGGCCGGCACCCCCGCCGAACAAAAGGCCAGGGTGCCAAAAAACGAACCCCAAAACCCGCAAGCGAGGCGGGGATCCTGGATTTGACTGGCGGCGGCTTTTTTCCGAATGGGATGTGCGATGCTTATTTCTTCCCTCTAAAAACCCCTCGGCGCGTCTCCTGCGCCGCCCGCGGGTTTGTGGCGCGCTATCGTGGCTCGCGGGGCAGGGGGTTGGCGGGGCCAACGCCTTCTGCGGGCCGCCGTCTTAATTCGCCGCGGGTTTCCCGCCGCCGGCTATTCAAATCGGTTGATGTGCGGCGCCGCACTTGGTTCCTGCCCGGCCGCGCTTCGGCTGGCTTGTTTGCGGGTTTGCGTTGGCTGTGTCTGCTTCTGTCGTCGGGGTGGGCGGCTCCGGGGCGGGCCCAAAGGGGGGCGGGGGCGGGCAAATTGCCCCAAGTCGAGGCTGGCATGTGACTATGGCGCGAGTTTTTTTTGTTTAACTAAGAGGCCATCTTTGCCGTTAAATGGGGGCAATTCGTCACGCTCAAGCGGCGCCAATTTTTCCCCATTGGTTATCACTTTCCGAGAAAGGGGGGTTTTCGCCGCGGAATTGCAAAAACTGCTTATCGCGCGGTGCGGTGCGGTGATTGGATGCCGGGACTTGCATTCCAAACCCGTCCGCCCCTTGTTCCGGCCGCGGGATCGCGGGCCCCCGCGCCGCCGCTTGGGTTGGTTCTCGCTAATTCGCGCGGGCGAATGGTGGTGGGGGCTCACGCATTCGGAGTCAATTTGGCGGTTTGGTTTTTCGCTTTGTGGTTTTTTCTACTCCGGAGTGCCATGTTCCTCATGTTCCTACGCCACAAGTACGTGGTGTTCCAGGGGAGAGTTGTGCTGCCAAGAAGAATGTGGGATGGGGGGGGGGTTGTGCCGACAGCGGAATTCATCGGCTGCCACTGTTGGGCGGAACCAATTTCAAATGATTTTTGCTTTAGAATTAAGTTGTTGTCTAGGGACTTTTCTGTGTTCATATGCCTGATCGCCCACATTGATGAAAGGCTGCGCTCTTCCCTATTGTGTCTCAATTAGAATTGTTATCAAACACAAGTTCTATTTTTCTCCCAGCTCCTAAAACAACCCAATGCGAAAGGAACAAGGCACACACTCAGATTCGGATGACTTTCCTGAAGGTGATGAAAGTATACAACAGACAGGGCTCGTCGATGGAAACGTGTCAAAGCGAGAGGGTGTCACTACCGTTGATGAAAATACCCGCGATGATGGTCGCCCACCGTCGATGTTTACAACGATCTGTGTAATGATCAGTACCATTATTCCTTACGGTGGCGCAGTTTCCACTTGCTTCAATATTTCATCAACAGTGATTGGCGCTGGTATCTTTGGATTGCCTTCAGCGTTTCTCAGTGTGGGGATGGTCATGGGCATACTCTATCTTATTGGTATCACCATCGAAACTATCTTCAGCATGCGACTGTTGGTCATTGTTGCTAACAAGACGGGATACCGTAACTTGGAAACAATGTCCTCCGCTTTGCTACATCCTGCCATGGGCGTTTTTGTCGCTATCATCCGTGCTGTATTTTGCTTTGGTGCGTGCATCGCGTACGTGATCGTTGTCGCAAATATCCTAACTGCGATTCTGAATGACACGGACAGTGCACCTGATTACTTGAAATCCACATCAGGAATCAGACTTCTGCAATCGGCGGCATGGCTGCTGTTCATGCTTCCTTTGGTTCTTCCCCGTGAGATCAATTCGCTTCGATACGTTTCAGCGTTTGGCATCCTCTTCATGATTTATGTCGTGCTCATCATCGTGGTTCATGCGTGCATGCATGGAATGCAGCAAGACCCCCGGCCAAAAGTTAAGGAGTTCAACACAGGGAATAATGCCATTGAGGGACTTGGGGTGTTCATCTTTTCGTTTGTGAACCAATTCAACTGCTTGGACATTTATTTTGAAATGATCCAACGGAGTCTCGGCCGCTTCGTGCTTTGCTCTACTATCAGCATTTCAGTGTGCTGTGGAATTTACATCATGAGCGGCGTCTTCGGGTATCTTGATTTTGGCCCTGATGCCTCTGGCTCGCTGCTCACCCTTTACCACCCGGTTCAGGAACCACAAATTTTGGTGGGGTATGTCGGCGTTTTTGTGAAGATTTGCGCATCATACGGACTACTTGCGAATGGCTGCCGTAATGCAATTTACCACCTGCTGAAGTGGGATCCTGCGACTGTGAAGTTCTGGAAACATTGCATTGCCGTCGTCATTATTTCAGTGGCAATTCTTCTGTGCGGGCTCTTCATTCCTAATGTGAACACGGTGTTTGGTTTTTCTGGAGGAGTCTGCGGTGGCATGATTGGCTTTATCCTGCCTGCACTTCTCATCATGTACTCTGGAAACTGGAGCTTGAAATCTGTTGGCATTGTGAGTTATATCTCAACTTACATTGTCCTGTTCAGTGGAGTGGTTGCGGTTGTGTTCGGAACCGCCGCGACGATCTATAGTGCAGTGTAATCCAGAAACTTCTCAGCACAAACTGATTTTCTGTTGCTGGAGACTTTGATGGAGATTCAGCTGCCGTTGACGTTGCTGTCAGTGCTTACCCACTGTTCTCCCTTCTCAATTTCGCCCATTCTTTCCTCGTGAGTGTCCCGTATATAGGCAAAACATTGCTTGCTCTCCCTAACTGTTTTTTTCCCGTTCTTTAATTACTGGTGATTCATGTGAAGCAATTCATTTGCGTGAACTCTTATAACGATCGCGGATGCTGTCTGCAGTGCTTGTTGTATATTTCTTTCGCATTGGACCCGACGATCTGCGACATGAACAAATCACTGGTTCAACATCACTGACTAGCTTCAAATCTAGTTGTTGCGTTTCACAACTCACCGTGTTTATTGGCCGATATCTCTCCCCTTCTTCTTTTCCCACGCAACTCTCTTCTTAGCAATTTTTCTCCGCTCCAAGTCCATTTCAACTTTTTTTTTTCCCCCAACCAGCCCGTCAAATGTCAGGCTTCCCTATGGCTTCGGAGCCAAATTCGGAATCAAGCCCGCTTGGCGAGGATCGTGAGACCAATTTTTACTCCGGTGACGCTACCGTTCAGAAAGAGCTACAATACGATGGGAACAACGATGATGTTGCTGCTCAGCTCGACCAGGAGATGAGAAATGACGAACCGCTTCCCGGGATATGCGCAACCATCGCAACTACTATGGGTATGATCATCCCCTACGGAGGTCTTCTGTCGTCCGGATTCAATCTTGCTTCAACTTCTGTTGGTGCTGGAATCGTGGGCCTTCCTTCTGCTTTTAGCAGTGTTGGATATGCCATGGCATGTATGTATCTGGTTCTTGTGACGATGGAAACCGTGTACTCAATGCGCTTGCTCATCTTGGTTGCCGAAAAGACAGGCCACTTCCGGTTCGAAACGCTGGCAAAAACACTTCTCCACCCACGCGGAGATATTGTTGTTTCCATTATTCGCACTGTGAACACAATGGGAGGCAATGTTGCTTTCGTTGTGACAGTGGGAAATCTCGTTCAGCCAATTGTGGATTCTATTGCTGGCACACCAGACTACCTTCGGTCAACAAATGGAATTCGCTTACTTCAAACGGCATTGTGGGCAGTATTTATGCTCCCCCTTACGTTTCCTCGGGAAGTGAACTCGTTACGGTATGTGTCGGTGTTCGGCATTCTGTTTATTGTGTTCTTTTCTATTTTGATCATGATTCACAGCTGCACCAATGGAATGAAGGCTTCCCCTCGACCGGAAATTTCCGCCTTTAAGACCGGAAACGATGCACTGAGCGGGCTCGGGGTGTTTATTTTCAGCTACATGTGCCAGATCAATTGCATAGAAGTTTATTCGGAGATGATTAATCGCTCTCCTCGACGATTCACCATCTGTGCCATTGGAAGCATGTCTCTCTGCTTCATGCTGTACTTTCTCACGGGCTTGTTTGGGTACCTAGACTTTGGTGACAGTGTAAAACCTTCTGTTCTTCTCATGTACAACCCAATCGACGACAAAGCAATCCTTGTGAGCTACATCGGTGTATTCATCAAGGTTTGTGCTTCATTTGGGTTGGTGAACAATGCCACCCGAAGCGCGTTGTTCCCGCTGTTTGGATGGGACCCGATGACAGTGGTGTACTGGAAGTATCTAATTGGCGCAGTGAGTCTTGCTGTGGTTGCATTGCTGCTGGGCCTTTTTGTTCCCAATATCAACATGGTTTTTGGGTTCACTGGAGGTGTGTGCGGTGGGGCAGTTGGGTTTATTATGCCTGCGCTGTTTACCATGTACGCTGGTGGCTGGAACATGAAATCCGTTGGGGTTGGAAACTACGTCTGCACATACCTGGTACTTTTTGCTGGTGTGGTTGCAGTTGTGTTTGCGACAGCGTCCACTATATATAGCGCGGCAACGTAATTCACTTAGGAAGTCGACAAATTCTTCTTCCTTTTTGATTCTGTTTCCCTTGGCGTGTGTCACTAATAACAGTCCTCTCCTGCGTTCTTCAACTCCCCCCTCCTCCAACACAATGGTTGCGATGAGCAGCACGTAGTGGACATTGCGGTTGCCTAACACACTTAGTGAGCTTGCCAGTGGATTGAAACTGACTGACTTGTGTGTCCAGCTGTTGCTTCTGCTTTTTCAATCAACATGTCTCCAACGGGGACAACGATGAATTTGCACTCAGTTTGTTGGTGCCGACTTGCGTGCCATCTCTCTTCTTTTTTGCTTATTTCCGATTTTTTGTATTTTGTTCTATGTTGTACATCCCTTCCCTACAGTCAAAATCCACATCGTAACTGACTTCTGAACTTCTGCGAAGCTACATCGACATAGCTAACGTTCCGGTTGAGTCTGTGCTGCACCTTCTTCTGCGATTCCATTCAGTGCCTCATTTTTTTTCCGTCTATGAACTTCTTTTAGTGAACTATTGAGAACACCACACAATTCAAGCTTGCTTTTTTTTTGTGCGAAGTATAATGCAGACCAAAAATCAGAATGCAGTCTCGTTGGAGCCAACATTTGCCTCTGTGGAGAAGGAAGGGGATGGCGTTTTCTCCCCAGCAAAGGCAAACTACACGCCCATTGCGGAACTTTCACCGGACGCGTTCGACTCAGGGGATCAGTCATCAGATGATTCTCCTGCGAGCATCCCACGAACTGTGTGCTCTATGGTGGGGGCGATTATTCCAGCTGGTGGGTTCCTCAGCGCCGGGTTCAATTTGGCCTCTACTTCCATCGGCGCCGGAATTCTAGGCTTGCCTTCTGCATTTAAGAGCGTTGGTATCTTGATGGCAGCATTTTACCTCATTCTTGTAACCGCTGAAACGGTCTATTCCATGAATCTTCTCGTGCAATGCAGTGAGAAGACTGGGCTGCGGACGTTTGAATCCATGGCTCGAAACCTACTACACCCGAAAGGTGCGTTGTTTGTCGCCATCATCCGATTCATGCACTCTTTTGGTGCGTGCGTGGCCTACGTTGTCACCATTGGCGACCTCGTAAAACCCATTCTGGAAAATTCTGGAGTACCAGGCTTTCTAACCTCCAACAACGGTGTCCGCCTAATGCAGACTTTGTTGTGGTTGGTGTTTTTTCTTCCACTGAGCATCCCGCGGCGAATCAACTCGCTCCGCTACGTTTCAGCCGCTGGGCTTGCCTTCATCTTGTTCTTCTGTGGGTGTATCATGGTGCATTCTGGTACCAATGGCCTTCAGCAACACCCTCGACCCAAGACGAAGCTAGCCAACTCAGGAAATGATGCCATTCAAGGCCTGGGTGTATTCATCTTCAGCTACATGTGCCAGGTTAACTGCGTGGAGATTTACATGGAGCTAACCAAGCGAGATGTCCGTCGGTTTACGCTTTGCGCAGCTATCAGCATGTCCGTTTGTGGTGTGCTGTACTTTCTCACTGGATTGTTCGGCTACTTGGACTTTGGGAGTGCCATTGATGGCTCAATCTTGAACGAGTTCAATCCGGTGGATGAACCACAAATGATGGTTAGCTA
Source organism: Jaenimonas drosophilae (assembly GCA_030849065.1). Classification (NCBI taxonomy): domain Eukaryota; phylum Euglenozoa; class Kinetoplastea; order Trypanosomatida; family Trypanosomatidae; genus Jaenimonas; species Jaenimonas drosophilae. The sequence goes on from JASAON010001463.1 coordinate 20,336, forward strand.
CATCGGCATCTTTGTGAAAATCTGCGCTTCCTACGGACTACTGGGCCATGTCTGTCGCACTGTAGTGTATCAGCTCCTCAACTGGAAGGAGGAGGAGGTACCGTTTCTGAAGCATTTGTGCGTTGTCCTGGCGGTTGCGGTTGGAAGTCTCCTGTGCGGACTATTCATCCCGGATATCAACATGGTGTTTGGCTTTATTGGCGGCTTCTGCGGAGGCTTCATTGCCTTCATCCTCCCTGCTCTTTTTACGATGTACAGCGGCCGATGGTCCTTACGGAGTGTTGGTTGGGTCCATTATATCAGCACCTACTTGGTGCTGATGGCTGGTGTGGTGGCCATTGTTTTTGGCACGGGGTCAACCATTTACTCCGCTTGCACGTAATAACTTCTTCGCGCTGGTCGTAAACGACTGTTGTTGCAGAAGACCTCTCCGAACCTGCGCTGCCCAACGAGCTGAGATTTCATGTCTGCGACTTGACACATTTGTGTATGTTCCTAAACTGACCCAGACTAACTCCTTTGCTCAGCCACGAGCACGCAGTTCGCGTTCAGTTCCCCCCCCACTTCCTTGCATTTGGTTGGTTGATCCATCCAAATGGCTGTTCTCCTCCTCGCTCTTTTTTCCCTCGTGGTTGATGATCGACATGCGTGTCTTTCACAGCTATCGCAATTCGGTGTCGGCTGATTGGTGTTGCATCGGCAGATGATCAAGATTACCCCTCTGGGGGTCTCTTTTGAGCAAATGGCTCAAGGGCCGTCACTGTGTGGTTGTGGTTGACGCACAGCCTGGGAGATCCTCTGGGTGTTTCGGACGCATCTCTCAACATCTTCTCGTAATAAACGCTGCTCAACGAATACTGACCACGGTTCATTTGTCCCGATGATGGGCAGTAAACATGGTACTTGTGTGTTTGTCAGCGAAGCGTGAGGCAGATGGAACATTGTTTAGCTCTTCTTTTGTCTTTTCCTCATTTGATGGGTGATACCTGCACTGATCGACCCGCTTTTCCCAGTTTTTATTTTTGATTATGGCGATTTCTACGCTCCGTGAACACTTTTCTGTGTTAACTTCACATTGTTGAGTCGCTCCTCTCGCACTGAGCGCCTTGACCACCGCTCTCCTCATTGTTGTACATACATACGTAGCATTGTGCTAATCGCCCTCTCACGTTGTGGCAGGAAACGTGTGGACCTGTGGGGAGTATTAGCACATGGCGGACTGTAGGTGTGAAAGAAACGACCGCTACCATTTTCCAACCCCTAATCCTCATTTGGGGAATGAACAGCTAGATTCCGTTCTTTGTTTATGCTGTATGTGATTTTCAAAGCAAGTGTTGCCATCAACGGTATAATGATGCGCATATGACGGATGCCCTACGTGTGGGCATCAACGCAAAAGGTAATGACTGTATATATCTCTCGCGACACACTCAAGCAAACAAAATTAGTGTCTGCCTTGACCAGTAATGCAGCGGGCACGTGACCCAAAGGAGGCAATGGCCACAATATTCTGAGACACTGCAGATTTGGCGGCCCTATTCAACGTTCGTGACTGCCTTGCTTCTTGGTTATTCTCTCACCCTTCATGTAGGTCCTAGCTCATCATCTCCACAATCATCACTCACATTCCTTCATCATTTGATTATCTGATCATCATCATCATCCGGAGTTATCACCTCCGTCTACCAACGAACGCGAAGCGAAGGCATTACTGCGCGTCTATCTACTACTTCTCTTCGTAGTGAAGTCATTGACCAGCATTTGCCAAAACTGATACTATGCCGCAACCTGCGAAGGATACAACAACAGGGAAGCACGCTGGCTTCGGAAAGGTTATTCTTTTTGGAGAGCACTTTGTGGTTCACGGGGCAGAAGCCATTGTGGCGGGAATCTCCGAGTACACCGAGTGCCGCCTTGAGCTGAGGCGAGGCCGTCCGGGCGTTGAGGTGGTGGACAAGCGCCCAGCCGTTCCTGGCTACATTACAGAGAAGCGGGCAGAGCAGAAGAAGGCGCACCAGCTTGTGCTGGATCATTTGGGGATTGACACCAGTGTCGATGGCCTCGTGATTCACCTCGGTGGACCACTGGTTCCCAGCAGCGGCATTGGTGCCTCCGCCAGCGATGTGGTGGCCCTCTCTCGTGCGCTGAGCGAAATGTTCAATCTCAACCTTACCGAGGACGCCATCAACCAAAGTGCTTTTGTTGGAGAGGGTGGCTATCACGGCACTCCTAGTGGGGTGGACAACACCGCCGCCACCTTTGGCGGCCTCATTCGCTACCGTCGTGAGGAGGGGAAGCCCATCTTCAATCCCATTTCTTTCAGTCAACCTCTTTTTCTGGTTGTGGTCGGCACCGGCATCACGGCGAGCACGACCAAGGTGGTTGGAGATGTGCGGCAGTTGAAGCAGCGCAAGCCCTCTTTCTTTTGGCACCTGAACAACGATTACGCGGAGGTGGAGAAGCGAGCTGTTCAAGCGTTGCAGAGCGGCGATCTTGAAACGGTGGGTGAGCTCATGAACGTCACACACGATCTCTGCGTTCGTCTGGGCATCTCATGCCCGGAACTGGAGTCCATTGTGGCTACCTGCCGTGAGAATGGGGCGCTGGGAGCGAAGCTGTCCGGCACAGGGCGTGGGGGCATCGCTGTCGCTCTCACCGCCAGCCCTGCCAAGCGAGATGCGCTCGTTGATGCGCTCAAGTCCCAGTGCCCTGCAGCCAAGTTTATTTGGAAGTACACCGTCACCCCTCGCACCGACTCTAAGCTGTGAAGAGGACTACCGAAGAACCTCTCCGGTCTGTTAGTGCCCTCCATATCGACGTCTTGCGAGTGAGCCCATTTATTCTTTTTTTCCCTTTCGTCGTCGTTCTCCCACCTATGACGGTCGGCACCACCTCACCCCAGAATATGCCCGCCCTTGTTGCGAGAGGGCGGCGCCAGGCAGATGGTGATTTCATTTGTGGTGACGATTGGTGCTGTCTACCTAAACGCACATTGAATCTCTCTTTTGTTTCAATACCACTTCGTGCACGGCGGAGGCTCACTCCGGAGTACGCAAGACACCTGCCCGACACTTAATTCACATCTCCGCAACTACTGAGATTGCAGTTCGACATTTTACTGAGAGTACCAGGCCTCCGTCTAAACGCTGGCGTTGAGCTCGTAAATGCCTTCATGATTCAACTGTTGAGAGTGCTCGCACTCGTAGTGAGTGGTGCGAGTCTCTGAGGAGCAGACCAAATTAGTCAAATCCTGGAGTTGATTGCTGTGGTCGCGAACCTTGTTGTTGCGACGAGCTATCCAGAACAGTCGTCATTTTGAACAAGTGGTGCTGACTGTGTACTGCTCTGAACCAGAATAGCATTGACAGCAAACTCAACTGATCAACGATGTGGTCTGCGGATCTTTCCGTGAATCTGAGTGTTCGCTCATCTCCACCTTGATGCTTCCCTTTCCCTCTCCATCTGTTCTCAACGACTGATGACTTACCAAGCGTGAAACTTATCTTGTTAACTGTTGCCACGTGTAGAAAAGGAAGAAGATTCTCTTCTTCATTTGTTGCATGTACTGCCCGCACGTCATATAGTCATTGACGCCACTATCCTGTGAAACACATCCACAGACGCCTCAACGCATTTGAGATGCTCTATTCTGTAGTGGAGAATTATCTCCAGTCACGTCTCAGCGATCCTGAGTTTGGCGGGTGGCTTGCCGGCTCGGTGGCGGCGCTGGCTTCAGCCTACTACACCGCACCGGGCCGGTCGCTGGAAAAGCGGCTGCCTCCACCGAAGATGGCGCGTATCCTCGTGGAGCCCCCGATGCAGCGCTCTGATGGACTGGCCCTTCCGCAATACTCCGTGATGGAGAAGTTCGTCTTTCTGTGGCGCATTGCCTTTTCCTCGAGGAAATCCAGGGAATACCGTACCGTGATTATACTTACAGTACTCATCATTCTGCGCACCATTGTTTCCGTCCGCATGGTGAAGAATGTTGGGGCATTTAGCACCGCATGCATCAACGGGAACATGAGAGAGCTCATGCGGGCAGTTGGGGCATTTCTTCTGTCGTCTCTTCCCGCCGTTGGCCTCAATGTGAGCCTGAGCTACTACAGCCAGATGCTGGAGCTCTATCTACGTACCAACTTGAGCCGCTACTTTCACAGGCGCTACCTCACCCCAAAGGTCTTCTTCCGGCTGGCTGGTCTCCATGAGGTTGAGCACGTTGACCAGCGCATCACCGAGGATGTACAGCGGTGGGCCAGCGTCACAGCTGCGCTATGCACCACCATCTCCCGTCCTCTCTGCGAGGCCATCACATTCTCTGCCCTTCTTGGCCGCCGAGCTGGCATTAAGGCGTTGGGGATGACCTGGGGCTACTACCTTGGCTTTATGGCTCTTTCTTTCTATCTCGCTCCGAACGTCGATTGGCTGGCGTCCCAGCGGATGGAGAAGGAGGGCGCCTTTCGCGCAGCTCACCAGAATCTTCTCTCCTACGCCGAGGAGATCTGCCTCTCCACCCGCAGTGGCCTCGCCTTCCAGCGCAATCTTCTCAATCAGCGCTTTCAGGCCGTCACGGACCAGTCTCGCTACGCCGCCTTCGTCCATGCCAAGTTCAACCTTGTGGAGGGCCTTTACAACAAGTACGGCTCCATCTTGTTGAGCTACCTGGTAGCAGGGGTGGCAGCCCGAAATGCCCCAGCAGGGGAGATGGCCAGCTGCTTCTCCTCCACCAGCTACATTTTCAGGCTTCTCTCACAGGCAATCAGCCGATTGCTGTGGAACATCAAGCTCATTCTGGCAGCCAATGGCTACACGCAGCGACTCTTTCAGCTTGTGGAGGGCCTTGAGCTTGCACAATTCGAAGTAGATCGACAGTCCGACATGACAAGCCGCTCTCCCTTGGGTAGCATGCGTAACCTGGACGCCTCTCTATCCATATTGCTGGAGCAACAATCCGCTTTGAGCACCTTTGGGCGTGTCATTCATGGCGAGCACATTGAGTTTTTCAACGTCCCGCTCATTACCCCTTCCGGAGAGGTTCTTTGCCCTTCGCTCTCCTTCTACGTCCAACCCGGGATGAACGTCCTCATCATGGGCCCCAATGGATGCGGCAAATCATCCACTTTCCGTCTTCTGGGAGAGCTGTGGCCCTTGCGAGGCGGGCGCATGATCAAACCCGAGCATGATCAGCTCTACTATGTGCCTCAGAGACCCTACATGTACGACGGTACTTTGCTTGAGCAGGTCATCTACCCCCTCAAGCGCAGCGAGGTTGATGTTGGGGAGTCGACGCTGTACGAGTACATGGAGATGGCGCATCTTCAGCACGTGTTTGAGCGACCCAACGTGACGTGGGATTCACACCTTAGCTGGTCCGATGACACCTTCTCCGCTGGAGAGAAGCAGCGGCTGGCCATGGCCCGTCTCTTTTTCCACCGTCCGCGCTTCGCCATCCTTGATGAATGCAGCAGCCTACTGGATGAGGATGTGGAGGCGGATCTCTATCGATCATGTCGTGAGCTGGGCATCTCCCTCATCACCATTGCCCATCGCCGCTCGGTCTGGGCCCACCACAACTGGATCCTCTACTTCGACGGCAATGGCGGCTATATGTTCTCACCCTTTAAGCTCGAGGATAAGGGCACCCAGTTGGTTTTTTTGAATGTGGAGTCCAGCAATGACACATCAATTCTGACCCAGTGTGTCAAGGTTCCGGTCGCACCGCTGTGGGAGGACGATTTGGAGTCTACTCAGGTACCCATTTAAGCCATGAGCGAGTGCGTGTGGAGATGCCCACTCATTGGAACATTGCTCCCCCCTTTCTCCCTCCCCCAACAGCGCTGTCCTATCTCCTTCGTCGCGGACTTGATACCCATCCACATCCATTATACGAAGTACGCGTGTAAAACCACTACGTTGTTTTGTTGTGTCTTGCACACGTCATCCTCTGCTCTTTTCATTTTCTTCTCTACTGTGCGATCTCCCTACCAACAGTCGTCAGCTCTAGCTCTGCTTACGCAATCGTTCCGAAGCTTCGGACTCTCACACGTACCACCTCTCATACCCTCATCAATCATGTCTGATATCGAGCTCGACCCCAACTTCGTCAGCGCCGTGGATACGCTGGTAGAGGCGGAGACTGCCCGCCGCCGCGCCATTGACCGCTATGGCTTCCGCTTCTACGCCTCCATCACCTCCGACTTTCACATTGAGAAGTACAACCTCGAGGTGATGCTCCGCCTGGAGGCTGGAGACCAAGAGGAGGGCTCCCCTGAGGAGGCCATCTCCACCAGCGCTGCCCGCGCGAACGCACTCTCCTACGCCTCAGAGCAGGAGCGCGCGGAGCTCGAGGAGGAGGAGGACCTCTTCCGCCGCCGCCGCATCGTGCTGGAGGAGGCCGAGGCCGCTAGCCGCCTCTTCACCACCGCCCTCTACTACGAGCTGGCTCTCATCGCCGATGAGGCCTTCCGCCCGCTGATGACGAAGGTCTATAGCCACGCCTGGGGCGCGACCGTGGATAAGGTTCTCCCAATGCCTCCCCATGCCCTTGACAAGCTCAACCGCAACCCTGAGCGCCACATTCCTCAGTGCATGCGCCGCGAGGAGCGTGAACGCTTAGACTCGGTGAAGCAGTGGCGCTACACCGAGCACGAGCAGCACTTCAAGCAAACGAAGGAGCAGCTCAAGCAGCAGCCCCCGGCGACGCAGGTGCAGCTGGAGTACAAGGCTGACACCGTCAAGGCCATTCAGTAAAGTTCAACATTTGTGTTCTAGCGGACTTGGGCACCGTGAGGAAAAAAAGGTCGCGGGGGGAGTTGGTGCGGGAGTGCCGGTGGATTGTTCCGCCCTACCGCCCCAACTCTGTCCTCTTCCATCTTTGTCTCCTTTGCCTCTTGAACTCGCTGGTGCTCCTGGGCCCATGGTGGTGAAAAAAGGAGGTGAAGGATACATTAGTAGGCTGAGTACTAGCACCTTTACTAAGCCTACATACACCTTCGTTGCCATTGATGGAAGCGTAGATGGAGTGGGGGGTGGTGGTGGACAGACCCCCCCTCTTCTTTCCACTCACAACCACGCTTGCTGTGTTGGTGCCTCGGTATTTGCTGCCCCAGTCCTTCCGCTGGTTAGAAGGATGGGTGCTGACTTTATTTCTATGTTGTTTGTACACCACCAGATGTAGTTTATGTGGGATGTGGAAGCGAGGGGAGCGAGGGGAGGAGGGCACATGACATGAACCTGAACCTGAGTGGTCTGTGGGTTGAGTAGCGTGTTGCTGCCCTACGATCACCAGAGGCATCGCTCATGGGCAAATACTCACCCTCCTCCTTCGTATCCCCACCACACACAATGACTTTGACATAAAGAAAGAAAAACGCTTGAATGTATGTTAGCCAACCACACCCGTCGCTATCTCCCCCCTGTTTGTGTAGTTGCTTGATGTCCATGAGCCTGCCACACGCAGTCCCTCGTCTTCTTCCACACTCATCCACATGAGGGAGCGTACTTGCGCTTCTTCTGAAGCTGGTGTGCAGACGTTGTGTGCATGAGGGACAGTCATTTGCGATTGGGCTCATGGTCATTGCCACTACTGGCGGGATCGAGGGTGTCGTCACGAAGTCGCTTCACCCCTCCACGTGAACACCCGCAAAATACCGCGGACTGTAAAGTTCATCTCGCACCGTTTGCCCTTCTCCCCACTTCTTGTGTGGAGAGGATGTGTGGGCATGACGTGATGATGATTGCATCGCTACTCAATATATCATGAACTCTGCCATCTTTACTCTCCAATGTGAAGCTACAGTGTAGGTAGAATCATCCTCTACACTCCTACGCATACATTCATACCTGCGTACTAAGGTACTTAGCTAGTTGCGTGTGTGTGTGTGCATACAATTCAGATGCCGGAGGAAGAAGATTGGTTTGTTCGGGCCTTACGGCGAAAGCCACCTGGGTGGAGTCCTTCATGGGGATGGATTGAGGAGCGCGACTACCACGAACTATCCGAGGTGGCCCAGCGATACCTTCAGCGGGCGCGGAGTAAGGCTGCTGAATCTTTAGCCACTGCCGCCGCCGAGGAGGAAGCGGAGCGCGTTGCCGCCGCAAAGAGAGAGGAAGAGGCTGAGGTTGATGTACAGGCAGCTATTCAGCACTTTGCCTTCCCCACAGACGAAGAAGATACTGCGGGTGACTTACCCGGTGCAGCCACGGCCCTTGGCGAAGAGGAGGAGGGGGATGACACCACTCGGGCAAGCTGGGAGCGTCGTAACGCTATTGTGGGTGAGGGCCTTAGCCACACCCCAGTGGGTGGCGGATACTGGACTTACCCGGACCTCCAGGTATTTCCCAAGGAGGCGGTAGAGCGTCGATCGATTCACGAGATGATTGACCGCCACCCGCTCTTTGTAGAGTTACCGCCGCTCTTGCGAGAGGTCGTCGTGGACGCGTTTGAGCGCTACGAATCGAAGCCTGGAGACGTTCTTGCCACTTCGGGTGAGTCGGAGGCGCTGTTTCTGCTGGTACAAGGCAGTGTCGCGGATGTGGAGCTCGATGCTGAGGTGGCCCCAACTGACGATGTGGAGGTGGTGAAGACCATCACGGCCTCTCCATCCGCATCCCCAACAACGACGGTTGCGGTGGCAACAAACGCAGAGGGGAGCCCCTCTTCTTCATCAAGCATGCAGATGATAGTTGCAGCACCAAAATACGCCCTTGTTGCCCAGACACCAACCCTTTCCTGGAGGCTTGCTCGCTCTGAGTACAAGAAGATTCTTATGATTCACTTCCTCAACGACGTCCTCACCATGAAGGAGTTAGTGGACACCATCACCATCTTCGATGGACTCTCCTTTGGCGAGAAGCTCATGATGTGCACGGTGGCGGAGGTGGTTGTGCTACCCGAGGGCACCAAAGTGATGGAGGCAGGGAAGAAGACGGACTACGCCTATATCTTGTTGTCTGGTCAAGTGGAGGTGACGCAGCCACTCCCAAATGGACTGGAGCTGCAGCTGCGTGTTCTCCCTTCTTCCGAGTGTGTGGGCTTTGAGGAGGTGCTGGCTGAGAATGGAGGTCAACGTGCTTCCCTTAATTACACCGTCACGCGTGGTGAGGCGAAGGTGCTTCGCTTCTCTGGTGTGGAGCTCAACCAACGAGGGGAGGCAGACTTCCTGCGCCGCGTCTTTCCGCAGCACTTTGTGGCTGAAACTGCGCGCCGCGCCGATGTCAGCCGACGTATCCAGTCAAGCCTCGCCACACGTACAGCGGCCCCTGATGATGAGGATGAGGAGGCCTTCACCGACGACATGTGCCCCGTTCATGTTAAGGATGAGGAGGATACGAAGGTGCTGCTCGATACCTTCTTTAGCCGTCCTGAGTACGCAGGGGTTGTGGGAATGCAGCGAGGGCTGGCATTGGCTGCCTTCACGGCCAGCACTTACTACCCTCAAGGTACAACTCTCCTTTCCGCCGAGGGCGTGGACCCGGCTGCGCTCTGCTCCTCTCACGGCATCGTCGTCGAGCATCCCCATCCCCAATCGACGGATAGTTGCCCGCCGCTTCGCTCCACTGTTTCTGACATTATGAACCTAAGTTCCTCCGTGATGGAGAAGTCGGCAGAGGCCTCACCCACATCCACGCCATGGCTGTATGTTCTGCGACGTGGTGCAATTGCCATTTACGAAGAAGACGATCACCTCGTCACTCTCCGTGCGTGCGGAGGCAGCGTTGGGGAGTCCATCCTCTCACAACCACGTGCCGCCTCCAATCGCCTGACGGCTATCGTCAGTAGTCCCGATGGATGTGAAGTGTATCGTCTGGATCGACGGACGTACCGGTGTTTGCTCCTTCGTTCCTACATGCATGCACAGCGCTACTTCACTACGATGCTGGCAGCCCTCTCCTTCGCCGATGGCCTCTCCAACATCGCCCGAGCGCTGCTCTGCCAGTGCAGCTCCATCCTTGAGGTGGATGCCGGAGACGTCCTCCTCGCCGCCGCCACCACCCCTCGCTTTGTCTTCGCCATTTTTGATGGCAAAGTGCATGTGAGGCTGGCGGAACACGAAGATGAGGATGCCAATGAGGAGATCAACCGGCCGATATTGCGCGCCGGAGACTTTGTTGGCGCACTCGAAACCTTGGATGGCCTCCTTGCTCCTGTTAGCTACACCACACGCATCAAGACCCGTGTGCTGCGTGTTCGGGCAGACACCTTTGTGGATCTGTGCCGCAGCGTTCTCCCCATGATTGAGCGTCAGCGCCACAGCAGTAGATTCGAGTTCTACCGCCAACATGGAGGAGCTGGCGGAGGGGTGAAGGCACTCATGCCACGACCTCCTGCAGCCGCAGAACGAGGTCGTGCGGCGGCCTATCGTTGAGCCACCATCAACACCAACAACCGATGTATTCTATGTTTGCTGTATGGTTAGATCTTCACTGCACCTTGTCTCACCCTACGAGTTCATTGATTGTGTTCCTGGTGTCCACCGCCATGTGTAGTGTGGTTTCGTGCCATGCCACCCAGAAAAAAAAATCATGAGTGTTATTGTGTTGCACTACCACATGCCAACTTCATCTTCACTTTATCTTCTGTTGTTAGGTCTTAACTGTAAAGGCTGTGTGCGTGGGGAACGTGCTTGTTTGGAGTTGCGTCTACTGCACCTGCACCGATCATGTTCAGATCCTCAGCTGCGGTGTGGATGCGGGTCCTCTGCCTCACAATGCAGCCCGATGGAGGAGCCATGACCCCGGCCTTAACGACTTTGGGCTACCAGCCGTACACCCTCAAGGCGTGCTTCAAGGGCCACGCCCGAACACATCCAATGGAGTGGAGCAACATGCTCCAGGGAAAGAAGAACTACGACCCAAGTCTCTTCACAGACTACGACTCATTCATTGGGCCGCCTGCTGCGGTTTTATACGATGCCATTCTGCGTGAGTGCCCGAGCTACACCAAAGTCATCCTCGTGGAGGAACCCGACAAGGAGGCCTGGGCCACCAACTTCGATCGCTACATGGAGAAGCTTGCGGCATCCATGAAGCGTACCTCACGCAATCGCATTGGAACGGCCTTCAACCACATGCTTGAGCACATGGTTGTGCGTGGTGATGTGCGGAGCAACACAGCTACAGCTGCCGCGCCAACATCAGTGAAGAGCTTCGGGTTTCGACGACGCGATGGGGCGGCCGATGCAGCCACAACGTCTAGCGCCGCCAGCAACGATGTTGCTTCTACAAACATTCCTAAAGATATGGAGTCGGCCACGCCACATCCGCGTGCCCAGGCTCTGGCGAAGTTTGAGGAGAGCGTGAAGCTCCACGTGCCCAACTCCAAGTTGCTCGTCTACCGCTACGGCGATGGGTGGTCGCCGCTGTGTGAGTTCCTGGAGAAGGAGGTGCCTGACCAGCCTTTCCCACCCTACGACGATGGCCTACGGGTTCTCGGGAACCTTCAAGAACGCGTTGAGCGTGCCCGCATCCTGCTGCGATTGCTGGTCAGCATCTGTCTGGCCATCATTGTGGTGCGTGCCATGGCATACATGGGAGGTGCCCGCAAGTTCTTTAGCGACCTTTACATCGACTTCCGCGAAGCGTATACTTCATGAGTGCGGTGCCACTTTGGAATGATCCATTCACATATCTACAACAGCGAAGGAAGTCGGACCGATTGGATGGATGTGGTCCTTTTTGTGCTGTACATCACCCATTCATAAACATGTGAATGAACCCTCAACAGGAGTGCATCATGCTGCGAGTGAACGCAACCACTGAAATACATATACCACATTCTTTGTTGTTTCTTCTTTATGGTTTTGCATTCTTTGCTGGAAGAGTGTGCGAGCTCATTGCTGCCTCAACCACCGCTACGGTGCACGGCTGTTGACGAGGAGCCAGTACAACTTGCTTCTAGGCTTACTCTATACACAAGCTCTGTGGGCTCATACACCTACACACCCATACGACCTCTAATAGTGTTTTACAGCAACCATGAAGGCCTTTGTTTCGCGCATGTTGGGTCGCCCTACTGCCCCACGACCGACCTTGAGTCTTCAGGTGGTGTTTTCCGACCCCATCGCCCCGGTACGGGAGACGGAAGTTGTGCATCGACTACATCACTATCACCCATCCCTTGCCCAGGCGCAGTTCAGCCGCACCACCTACTCCGACGACGACCCCAACAGCACCGACGAGTTGGAGCTCATTGGTCGCGTGAAGTGGCCCGTTGGCGGCCTTGGCGCCACAGCGGAGGGTGAACAGCCCGCCCATCGCGTGGCGGTGGTGGTACGCAACCAGTGGAGTCCTCCACCGAGCTGGATGAGCTGCCTTGGACGTGGCCTCACCACCTCAGACGCCTTCGCCGCACAACTCCACCACACACGTAGCGTGGCCTTCTTAACCTACAAGGACCCACGCGACTGCCCTACCGATGCTTCTCCCCTGCAGCAGTATGCTGCTCTAGCCATGGTTGCGGCGTGTCTGGCGGAGCCACCGACGATTGGTGTGGCTCCTCGGTCGATGGGCTTCCTTAACCTCCATGGCCGAACAGCCGCCGACCCTGCCTGCCTCATTGGTGGTGAAGGGCGCCTGCGTGCCGCAATCCGCGCTGATGGGTCGATGGAGGTTGCGCGGCACCCAGAGGCTGCCTCACTCTTCTGCGGCATCGCACCGGTGCCTGGCTTGTCTGAGCGGGCGCCAAGCCCTTCGAGTATTGCCTTTTGCACGGGCGGGGCGGAGTTAATGGGGCTGCCCAACATGATGAGCTACGCAAGTGGGCCCGCAGCGCGACGAGCCATCCTTGGTGCGGCGCTCTATCTCTGGCAGGAGGCCAGCACCCATGGAACTCCCATTGGGGCGGGGCAGTGCTTCGATCTATCTTCGTACGCGCCTAGCCCCATTCGTCTTCGTAGACCAACAAAGGAGGAACGTCGGGCTGTGTCGGATGCTGGGCTCCGCGAGCCCTTCTTTGTCATGTGCCCAGAGAGTGGAGAGTGGTTGATGTAGATGCGTATCAACATCGGTGCTGCGCACATATCCAATCTTTGTTGTTTTTATTCTGTTGCTTCTCTGTTTTTTTTGTTCTTGTTGGTATTCTGTTCCGCTATACCCCCTTTCCCCCTCGCCCCTTTGAAACTCGTATCATTGGACGTGGGTGGCCGTTGGCGCCGCCATACCTCCCAGCGGCAGTTGCCATGGCGTTTGTGATGGTGGCGCGTTTGGGAGGCTGACGATGTAGAGGCATCGGTGCAGCTCATTATTCTTCTTCTACCTTCCTCAAGCCAGTTTCTCCTTCCACTATTCTCTTGAGCTGTTGTGTGTTTTGTTTTTGTGGTCATGATGACCCCATGAAAATGACGTCAGAAGATTCATTTCTGTGTTGGAATGAGGTGAGTACCTTGTTCTCCTCCACCAACAACACCCTTCATCGTCCTTTAACATTCACAAACGATCTATCCACATTGGGTGTACTTGATGTGTCTTCCCCACGACCATGCTTCACTCCCTCTCTTTCTCTCTAATCACTCCGTTCGTTGCACTAGTATCAGCTTCAAGCACAAGCGTCAAAACAACATGGGTTGCTGCGGTTCCAAGGAGGTGCA
>JASAON010001464.1:0-34238 GCA_030849065.1 Jaenimonas drosophilae
GAGCTCGCCAAGCACGCCATGGCTGAGGGCACCAAGGCTGTGTCCAGCGCTGCCCACTGAGAGGTTGCCCCTCTCGCACACTCTGCATAGATACCCTCTCTTTCTTCGTTTCTTGATCTCCATGACTTAGCTGAAATTGGTTGATGCACCGTGTTCTCCTGGTGTGTTCTCGTTACGTGTGTAGCCTTATACCACTACATTCATCTCTCTTTTCTACTCTTCCTCCTATTGTAGTTTAGTGTTGCGGAGCAAAGATTGGCTGTACGTGCCGAACTCACTGTCGAGGAGTTCACCCCATTCATTTTTCATCATACCTCCTCCCATTTCGATACCTGAGCAATCATGAGCGGTCGTATGAATATTATTCAGCCCACCTACCCTCACATGGAGGAGCAGGATGCGGAGAACCACCGTGCCATTGCCGCGCTTGGCGAGCTCTTTGAAACGGCCGTTACCGTGGCGGAGAACTACGTAGCCTACTCCGATGGCCGCCTTCCTCCCTTGGGAGCCAAGGGCGAGACCCTGAAGGAGGCCTGCCAGGAGTTCTACTGCCGCTACAAGCACGAGCACCCCTGTGGCTGGGATGAGGACAAGGTCATGGACCGCTGTGAGCAGCAGGTGACGAAGGAGATGCTGCAGGAGATCAACAAGCGCCCTGTGCTGGACCTTGTAACTCTGACCACCTCCCTTCACCAGCTGAACACCCGCGACAAGCTTCCTCGTGGCCGCTACCTCCTCCTCAAGGACAACTTGTCGGTGCTCCAGCCCCACATGGGTCCCGATGCCGTGCTGAATCTCCCCGATGCGCTCACCGCCCTGTACGATGTGCAGCACGTGGACGTAACTGCCACCATTCGCGAGGAGCTCGCCGAGATGGATGAGGCACGCAATGGATTCCTGTCCCAGCTCAATGAGGCTCAGGCTATATACGACGCCGCTGCCTCACGTGGTGATGTGGTGGAGGTGGAGCGCGCGCACCGCCACTTGATTGCGGCCCGCTATGAGTACATTGTGTACTGCGCGAAGCGTATTCACCACCTGACCAGTGCGGATAACGATGAGGGTATTGCATCCTTTGCCAATGAGCTGAAGCGCATCCGTGGTGAGGCCGAGGACGCCGTCCAGGAGTTCCGCGATGAGAAGAACAAGATGAAGGAGAAGATTGGCGATGATATTGCCAACTGCGAGAAGACGCGCGATGAGGAGGATAAGAAGCACACCACCGCTGCGGCGGAGTATGCCGACCGCGAGAAGCAGGCCAACGCCGATCTTGCCGAAGTTGTGCAAAAGAAGCTGGACCTCATTGAGGAGATGCGTCGCAAGGCGGTAGAGCTCCGCGACTTGATGGAGCTGCAGAAGAAGATGGTGCAGGAGAGCATTGACGCAAAGCGCGTGGAGGAGGAGCGTGTGACAGCCTACAATGAGTTCGTGAACATTGAGGACCAGCACGTGGATCGCCTGCAGCGCTGCCTTGCCTACTACCAGGGAACCTCCCCCCTCTGCGACGAGCTGGACAAGTACGTTGCGGAGATGGTGCAGTACCTGCCCGAGGACGACGCCAAGGAGGCCCTTGCCAAGCTCACGGACGAGGAGTGCCGTGCCTTCATGAAGGAGTACCGCGAATTCGTCTTCGTCTGCGGCGACCTCACCGTCAAGAAGACCCACCGCCTTGATACGCTGGAGCGCCAGGCGCGCCTCACGCGCCACAACCGCGATAGCGCGATGGACAGCCTCGATCCCAACCTGGAGAACTACCGTCTGGAGCTGGAGGACCTCGTGGAGCAGATGAAGGCCGTGGAGGGTGTCATCAACGCCCTCAACGCCACCCAGGATGCTGGCGAGCAGGTCTTCGAGAGCGTGGAGGATCCAGTGCACACCATGTACGAGCGTGCTGGAGAGACCTTCGTGCACCCGCTTCAGGAGTTCGGCATCAAGTCTGTGGACGACCGTACCAAGTTCGTAGACCGCTCCATGAAGTACGTTGAGGGTGAGGAGTCCGAGGTGATGCACAAGCGCAGCCAGATTGACGAGATGAAGGCCATCGTGGACCGCGACACCAACGCCATGGACCGCGCCATCACCGGCGATAATGCTCCCGCCGCCATTGAAGCGTAGAAAGAGATGAGATCATGATCAATCCGATCCATTTCTCCTTCGAGGGCGACGGCAGGAGGGGGGAGGGGTGTACCAGTGAACGCAGGGGTGTGTTCCGTCCCCACTCTCTTGTTGGTGCGTGCGTACGTACGTCGGTGCCCGTCGTCGCGCTGTCTTCGTGGCACACATGCTCGTGTGTTTGTGCGTCGAGGCAAAGACTCCAACATGTTTCTCAACAACGGAATAAAGGCTTTTCAGCTGGGTTTGTCAGTCTCTGCACATGCACGACACACCTGTTTACGAATGGAGAGCACAGAGGGAAATTGGGCAACAACAGTACGTGGCACAGAGCAGTGAGCGTACATTTGCTGATTGCAGAGTCCCTCGCATGTATATGGGGAACGGTGAGATAGGCTCTCTCGACGACGCAGCTTAGGTTGCGGATGATGGGAGGAGAGAGCTGTCAATGCTGGATGCAGACGCCGCGCTACGTTCTCTCTTTTGTTTTTCTGATGTTGTTTCCTGATGATGTAAATGTGTATCCGGCTCACGCACCCAACTTTGCACACAAGTTCGTCATGCACATACCCCACCACCCTTTCAGAGTAGTTTTGGTTAGAGGTCGCCGGAAGAGATAAGAGATGCCCATGTGCCTCTGCTCAATGACGTGCTTGCACCTCTCTCAATTTCTCTCTCTCAGTGTGTGTGAGCGTGTATTGGTGTGTGGTGGCACGCTGAATGCCAGCGTCGTAAGATGTTTTCTACGTGTGTGTGCGCGTGTGTGTGTGCGCGCGATCAAGCAGCCCCCTACGCATGGGTCGTGAATGGGGGTCTTCACGCTGGGTACTATATAGCTATCCCACCACCTCCCGTTCAGAAGAGGAAGGAAAGGGGGATCACCGATGTACGAACCTTAATTTCATTCATGTGCTCCACACATCGCTCTGATGCCACAAAAAAAAAAGATCTCACTACCTCCATTGCGCCAACTCCTCCCTCGCTTCATCGCACGTCTGACGGCATGACCGAGCGGAATGGGTTGGGCATGGCCATCTCGGAACCTCCGTTGTGCTCCTGATGCCACACGATGCGAACGACCATCTATCCTACTTCTCGTTTATTTTTTCTGTTTCTGTTTCTATGTGCATAAGTGGTGGTAGAAGTGTGAGGGACACAGCAAGAGCCGGCCGGTGAACCGAGCACTACCACCACACACACACACACTTATATTAGGCCAGCGCTCGTGTTTTCTGTTGCCTTCCTTCGGCATGCCATGAAACTACGACAACAAGCACACGTCAGCACTTATGGAGCAAACCGCCGTTGCTGGATGGCTTGCGGAGGACGTGGAGCGTCATGTCTATGACCTCCTCATGATTGCTGGTATCCCGGTGCACTGGCGCTACGTGCGAGCCCTGATGTACCACTCAGCGGTATTGCAAGATGAGCTCCTCCAGCAGGAGGGTGGCGATGCTGCCTTCATCGCGGCCAGCCGACGCAAGGAGCTCTTTGGCATGGCCGCCCTGCCCCTCTCTCCAAGTGACGAGAACACAGACGGCGGCACCAAGCCGCATGACAGTGCCATCCAGGCGGAGAGCACCGTGCGACGTCTTCAGCGGCGGTTGTTTCAGCGAGTGCATCAACGCATTAGTGCCGCCAATCTCCGGCTTCATCAACTTTTGGAGCATCCTGACTGCTCAGATCTGCTGAATAAGCTCCGTGGGGGCGTGGTGGACGGTCCCACGCAGCTGACTACGCTTGCGTTGCTGGCGCTGCGACCATCCGCAACCACGATAGGCACATCAGCAACAGCATCATCATCGTCGGAGATTCTTTCAACGATGGTGGTGGAGGTTCCACCTCCGGGAGATGAAGTGGGGGATTGGGCTGCCGTGGAGGTGTTGGCCATGCGCTCACCGAGTCATCCATCCAACGCGTGGGCCTCCATCCACGACCCCCCGTCGGAGCAATCGGTGCTACCGTGGCCAACACGTGCCTATGGTACGGCCTACACACGGGCAGCCGCCATGGAACAACAACTTCATGATGGATCGACGGAGGAGGTGGCGTCCATGATCCTCCCCGCCTTCACCATCGCACTTCAGCGCCACGCGTCGAAGACCGTCATGGTGGTGGACGACGATGATGAGGGAGAGACGATGCTGGCACATGCACAGCACACTTCCGTGAAGGGTGAGGGAGGTACCAACAGACCTCCTCGACAAGTGCAGTCCGCCGTCAGCCCACCCACAGTGGTGGTCATCAGTGATGAATCCGATGTGGAGTGCTAGACGCACAGCAGTTGCAGCCGAGAACACATTTACGACGTACTTCTTCACGAGTTGCGTGTAGCATCGTTTGGTACGTACGTGGGATACAAGCAACCTCAGTCCCTTCACCTTTTTTTTCCCCTTCTTCTAATGTTGTTGCCCTTGACTGTTTGCAGCTGCTAGTGAGTAGCTTGTAGAGCACCACAACCGTCTTCTTGCGGCGTTTGTACTTCACTGTGATAGTGCATCAGGTTCATCACCCCACAACTGGCGCACACACACCCACGTCCTCCCTTCAGTTCTGGCACAACGTCGTACACAATGACCACCCCTGCAGTGATACGTTCCGTGGAGTTCAATGCACCAGCACCCACGATGGAATCCCCCTTTCCCCACCACGCCGTCATTCTAAACGTCTACGACATCTCCCCCATCAATGGCATCATGGCCTCCTTCGGGGTAGGCCTGCACCACGCCGGGGTGGAGGTGAACGGAGTGGAGTACCAATATGGGCGTGCGGCCACCGGAAGTGGGGTTAGCACCAGCCCTCCACGTCACTGTGCCCCACACATTTTCCGCGAGCAGTACATACTCGGCTGCTGCTCGATTTCCAACCCGATGCATTTGGAGCAGCTGGTGTCGGATATGATCAGTGAAGAGACCTGGTCCGGGACGGCCTACCACATCATCCACCACAACTGCAATCACTTTGCCGAGGCTCTCATCTCGCGCCTGCTCCCTGTGGAGACGCGCATGGCCCACGCCGTGAGGGGGGAGCACAAACTCTCATCAACGGCGGCACAATCAGCGGGAGGGGGCTACTACCAAGATGTGGAGACGGAGGTGTTGGAGGCGGGTGGCGAGACACGAAGACTCGGCGTATTGATGCCGCCCTTCGTGAATCGGCTGAGCCGCCTCGCTGCTGACCACCTTCCTTCAGCCCTCATCGCCTACATCGAGTCGCTGGATAACATCGACGGGATGGCTGCATAGACGTGCTGCATCCACCTACCAACATTGGCTATCATTTTGTACCAGGGCTACGTGAAATGAATCATGTTCGTTCGTTACTTGTTGTGTTGTTTCAATACACATATCATCATCTTGTGCTCCATCTGTTGTCGCTGTGATGTTTTTTTGTTAGCCTGCACATAGAGAGAAGGACGAGAGGAGGGGTGGATACACACCAACTACCGCCCAACCTCAGCATCTCTAACCCATCTACATACCTACCCGTGCCGAAACACACACACACACACACTCACCTTGATAGAAGAACTTCCTGCCCATCACCGTAGTCGAGTCCTTTCCATGGGCCGTCGTACGAAGCACACACCTGGAGCTGACCAGCAGCTGGAGGCCATCGCTCCTGCCGGCATGGTCCTGGCCCTCTCCGGGCCGGCCCTCCTCCTCGATGCGGAGCTGCAGAGCTGCGCCACGCGCTGGAAGCGGGACTCCTACGTGGCGGCTGATGTACGCCCCACCCGTGGCATGCGGATGAATCCATCCGCTTTTCTCTCGACGGACCAAAATATCCTCTGCGTCGTCGGTGGCAGCGCTGACACCTCAGAGGAGGCCATCGCCGCCGCCACCGATACTGCCTACATTGCTGAAGAGGCACCCGTTCATGGCAGCTTTCGCACCAGCCGGCGGGGCAGTGAGGCAGCCATACTTCCGAGCTCCCCAGGAGCAACTGTGCCACCGGGCGGAGCAGCGCGTCTCTCCCTCTCTCTCACCAAGGCACCCTCCCCGAAGAATTCTCCCCGACGTGGCTCGCGCGCAGCCTCCAAGGCAGCGCACACCGACGGCAGCTCCGCTCGACGCAATCGGCGCAAGGGTGCTGATGGGGATGGTGGGTCGGCCCCTAAGCCGATGCTGCTTGTTGGGGAAGACGGCGAGCCTACCGCCATTCCAGCTGGAGCCGAGACGGAGAACAGCTTCACCCTCTTGACCAAGCCCAGCGGAGCCCCAACGTCGGCAGCAACGACGGCGGCCAGCACCCACGCCCCACGTCGCGCTCTCATTCCCTCCGCCTGGAAGTCCTCCACGGCCTTGGTGGAGTGCTGCCACCTCACCGACGCCACGTGGTTTGTGCCCCTCGCGCTGCAGCGCAAGGCGGAGAATGTGGGTGGGGCGCCACGTTGGCCCGCCCAATCCACCGCCATTGCCGTCTGGGAGCCCCACCAACGTCTACCCGCAGAGACGGAGGGCGAGGCGGGGAAGTCTATGGTGGAGCAATCCACCAACTCCTTCACGACCACCTTGATCGACGCACCCGTGCCCCGCAAGCCCACCATCGTCTCGGAGAACATCTCCGACTCCAACTTTGTTGGCTCAGCGGGATCAAAGCGCAGCAAGAGCGGTGGCCCACGTCCACCAGGGAGCCGTACAACGGAGCGCGCGGTGGCCAAGTCGCCTGAGCACATCGCCGCCATGGCAGCTGCAGCAGCCATGGAGGAGGAACAGCGTCAGGCTTCCCTTGCTGCCGCTGCTGCCCTGGAGGCTTATGAATCCAAGTACTGCGTCGGGCCCTCAGGGGTCTTCGTCACGGGCGGCTGGGATGGCCTTCGACGCGTCTCTGCCGTTCTGGGCTACCGACTCCAGCAGAAGCACCGCGCCGGTGCCTTCAGCGAGGCGGCCCTCAGCGGCCTCAGCACCCGTCAGGCGCATGCCCTGGCTGAGGAGGCCATTGCAGACACCATTCCATCCATCCATGACATATCCCCCGTCCCAGCACTCTGCCACCACACGGGCACCCACATTAGGGATAGAGTTTTCATTTTTGGTGGCAACACGCAGGATGGCACCTCCGATGGCCTCTTCATGCTAGAATCCCCACACCTGCACTCCGTGTACGCCAAGGAGGTGGAGCGGATGCAGGCGGACCACCTTCGCCAGTTTGGTGCTCCGAACGCCACCTTGCGCTCCAAGAAGAGCCTGCTCGCCACGACGGGCTCCGCAACGTACGCCGTGGAGGTGCCGGAGACGGATGAAACAACGCTTCCATGGACCTGCACCGCTCTCAGCGGGAGTGTGGCCAATGCGATTCAGGCCTCCAACGCCGCCGCCGCAGCAGCAGCAGCAGCGGCGGCGGCAGTGGCGGCCTCTGGGATGCAGGGCCTGGATGAGGATAGCCACCCGCCCATGTATCTCCCCATCCCGAGTGGCGTCTTTCATCAAACCACGCAGGGCGAGCTGCTGCCCGTGGCGGGGCCGGAGGGTCGCTCCTCCCACTCCGCCTGCTGCCTCTTCCAGCGCTTCCTCGTCATTTTTGGTGGGCGCCAGCTCGTCCTTCCGGAGGCGGCGGCGATGAACAAAACCCGCGGTAAGTCGGGCTCCCGCTCGCGGTCGCCCAGTCACGCCCCTGCCAAGAAGGGGGCCCACAAGGGTGGCAAAAATGGCCGCCAGGGCAGCCGTCCCGTCACGGACGACGACGAGGATCTTCCCTCGCTGCGTCTGCTGCAGGATCTCGCCATTTTTGATACGGAAACATCCAAGTGGGTGCAGGTGCGGGTGGGCGGGGCGGAGATGCCAGCGAAGCGCTACGGCGCTGCCATGTGTGCCATCCCTCTCCCCAACATCATGTCGCCGACCACCCTCACCACGACGCAGCAGCCTACCGCACTGGGTCTTGGCCCCTCCCGTGCTGCGGCGGTCCAAGGCAGTCGCGAGATTTTCCTCCACGGCGGTATTGGAGAACGTGGGGAGGTGCTGCAGGATGCATGGATTCTTCAGGCCGTGGGAAAAGGACCCACCGCCAACGGTGGCTGCCCCATCTTGGAGGTGGATGCCAACACCGGTATAACGGTGCTGCCGGTGCGCTGGATTCGTGTGCGTCGGGCCATCTCCGACTCCCCACTCATCACGAGCGTGGATAACTTCATGGATGCCCAAACCCCTCTAGATCCCCCAACCGCCATCTCTGGGGTCTTCGGTCCGGGAGAAGGCGGGGCTGTCGGGGAGCTGCGCGGGAGCCTCCCCGCTCGGGCCTTCCACGGCGCCGTGGCCTCCTCCCAGCGCGAGGTGTTCCTCGTGGGAGGTACGTCAAGGCCCCTGACCCGACCAGTCGCAGAGGAATCTGCCAACACAACCCCACGCGGTGGACGAGGCGGTGCGAGCCACCCCGTCACCCCGCCCGTGGTGGAGATGCCCGACACCACCCTCGCCGACGCAAGCCACCACGCTGAGATCGTCAGTTTGCACCTCCCGATGGTGTCGCAGGTCGTGGAGGTGCCGATTCCACCGGAGCCCAAGGGCGGGGGTGCCAAGGGGCGCCGAAAGTAGGCCAACATGGCGTGAAGGGTGGGAACCCACATTCATCTGCCAGCCCCAACCTCTCTGCATCCAGCCTCACGTAGAGATCGTGAGGTTGGATGAAGAATCAGGAGGGAACATGGATGAGTTTGTTATGTATTCTATAGTCCGCAACCTGCATAGACGCAGAATATGGCGGAGCAGGTCCGAGAGATGATGATGCATGTTGTTGTTGGCGATACATCTCCCTCCGCATTTTTTGTTGTGGTGGCACTCGTGAAACTTTTTTCTTTGTGACGCTCACTCGTCATCCGAGCACCATCACTATACTTCATTTCTCCATCTTACTTCTTGTTGTTGGGTAGCTTTCTTTGTGGTTCATCTTCTGCAACCATTCTTTTTTTTTTGTGCTGCTCCGCTCGTACGGAAGGCAGCCGAAGCACCCACACACTCATACTTAGCGTAGCACACAGCCTTTGGTGCTTCATTTTTAGCAATACGCACACACCATGCCATCGCGTGGACGTGGGGCGCGCATGACCGTGAAACTCACCAAGGGACGCGATCGCAGCGGTTCCCGCCGTAGCTCGCGACGAGGCTCCAGCACAGCCTCTCGTCGCCGGTCGTCCTCCCGCGGCAGCAGCGGCCGTCGCTCCGCGCCAAGCTCGAAACGGCGCGGTGAAGCACGACTCCCGCGACTGCAGCACATCGCTGCCACACATCATTTGCGCAAGACGAGCGCCAAGTCCTCCGGCCGCTCCTCCGCCTCCATCGAGCCCCCAGCGGAGGCGGATGGTTTGCGGCAGCTGGGCGGCTCCGTCGTTCTCATCAGCGAGGCACGCACAACAAGCCAGGCCGACACTGCACCACATCATTGGGCGAAGCAGCTCTACGACATGGAGGACCCCGCCACAGCCGGACGCCTCGCCGCTGCGATGGAACCCGCCACTGAACAGCTCGCCGAGGAGGCGGAGGAGGTGGCGGTCGGCGATGAGAATGATGGGGCCAACGTTGATGGTGGTAGTCACGAGCGCCGATCCAGCGCGGAGGCTGGCAGCGATGACACCGCCCCCGCCGACGGCAGCGGGGAAGAAGAGGAGGAGGGCGAGGCCCCCGCCGAGGACGATAGCGCCGCATCGAACAGCGCGGCCTCTGGAGGTGCCCAACGTCGGGCGCTGGAGCGTTTTTCCTTCCAAAGCGGCGGTGGTGCCGCCAAGATCTCGTGGAGGTGCGGCCTCTGCAGCTACCACGTCTTGGCCATTGACCAAGAAGGCTGCCCACTGCCCTTCTCCAAGTCTGCCTTTGGCCAGTCCATCCCAATGTGCTGCCCCCGCTGCCTTCAGACGCACGAGTCGTGGGAGATGGCGGTCCCCTTTGATAGCCATGGCGATCATGCCAACATACGCTCGACCCTCTCCAACCGGTTGGTGGACCTGCCACTGACACGGACGACGACGGTTGGGGTGAAGATGCTATCCAACGCCCCCGGTGCCTCGTTGCGTAGCGATGTGAGCCCAACCGGCCAGTCTCTCTCGACCAGCGCCTCACGCGAGCGTCCTGGGCGTATTCCGCCCTTTGTTGTGCAGCCACCCGCAGAGCCCGTGCGGCAGCGTCTCGTTTACTACTGCGGGCGTTGCCAGCGACGTTTGCTGCGCCTAGATGCCAATGGCGAGCCGGTGGTGATGGACTGCGACAAGGATGGGGTCGTGCGGCCCATCACTTGCCCAGGCTGTCAAGAGTGCCACAATGAATGGATCGTGAAGCCCTTCGTCGTGCGGTGAGAAGGACGTTCCGTTCTGTGTGCTACCCCTGCTTGCTAGCATGGGGGTGGGGAAGGGGGGAGGATCTGTTGATGCATCCATGTCCGTTCATCATCATTCACTGCGTCGCACGCAATTCTGTTTGTTGTTCGTGTGCAAACGAGGCGCATTCTCTGCAGTGGAGGGCTGATGGACTGAGAGTAGGTGCATCTATGTAACTTAGGTGTGTGGTTGGCTGCCATTTTTTTTAGAGCAGAGACCAACCACAACCACACTGCGGCATTCATTGCCGTTGTCACGCACAAAAAAAACAACCACATATTTATTGCATTGTAACGTACAGGTCATGCATGAGTCTCAAGGTGCTCTTTTTTTTCATCACCACCACTATGCTTCGTCGCCTTGGTCTTCTCTCTTCTTATTCTTCTTGTTTGTATCATTGCCATGATGTTGTAGCTGGTGTATGTGTGCGATACACACGCACATATACGCGAGTAGGGGTTTGGCTGATGGCTGATGCCAGCTACGCCGCGTCTCCCTTGCCTTGGGGGCTGCTGACGCCCCTTCTTCCCGGTGCTGCACAGGGCCTCACCACCGTCTTCCTGGGCCACCCACTCGACACCGCCAAAACACGAATGCAGGCGGTGGGGCCCAACGCCCAGCGCAGTGTGGCGGCCACCATGTTTGCCATGGCCCGACAAGAATCGCTACGAAGTTGGTACCGCGGACTGATGCCCCCATTGGTCATGGAGGGCACCAAACGCAGCTTGCAGCTGGCCTTGTGGGACCTCCTTCGGCGCACCAGCAACGAGCCAACAACAGCACAAGGCCCGAGTGCCTCCACGACGACGATGCAGCGCAGCAACAACCCCTTCGTGGCTGGGGCCGTTGCTGGAGGTGCGGGTACCATCCTTGGCTGCCCAATGAATGTGATTAAGGTTCAAACACAGTACTCCACGGAACGAACCATGCGCAACGCGTGGTCGTGTGTGCGGCAAATTTGGTGTCTCGAAGGTTTGCGTGGCTTCTATCGTGGCATAGTATCGAATCTGGTGAAGGACGTCACCTTCGCTGGCAGCTACTTGGGCCTCTACGCGGTACTCCAGCAGCGTCTGGAGGTTGTGGCGAGCGCGCGGGGTACGCCAGCCTCATCTTCGTTGGTGGCCTTTGTTTCTGGGGCTGTGGCGAGTATGGCCACATGGACTCTCCTCTATCCCATTGATACCATCAAGACCCTCGTGCAAACACGTCAGAGCCACCGGATTTGGCCGATCATGGTTCGTGAGCCGCGATCCATGTACCGCGGGTGGAGCGCGTCCATGATAAAGGCGGGACCAGTGGCGGGGGCATCCATGATGGCCTACGATGCTACGTGGAGGTGGCTGCATCACTGAATACGAGTTGGCTCGTACAGCGTATGGTAGTGCCTCGTCGAAAGAGTGCAGAACTGCCTCTTCATCCTCACCAACACAACCACACACACACACACACAAGCAATGACCTTGGTTACGTTTCCTCTCTTGTTGCTCAACACTTCCTCATCTTCGCACTTCATCTCTCTCTTGTCTTCTCTAAGCCTTTTGTGGGGAATCTCTTCTTTCATTATTTCTTCGGCAGCGACGTACGTGTGCCCTGCCCACGCATCTAGATTGGCCCAGTGCCTGCTGCTCTGCAGCCCCAATTCCCCTCCCCCCTCCCCCCTCCCACAGACACACTCAGCTGGTGTGCTGTGGTGAAGCCGACCACGTGTGCAACGGGGGCTTTTGCATTGCATTTGCCATCACGGCACTTCTTCACTTTCCATCCACGTGCGTTCGTCGTCCCACCTTCACCGCTCCAGAGAGCTGTGCTTGAGAGACCTCCCACGCGCGTTCTGCATGCAGGTGTTGTAGTTGGGAACCATCCTCCCTTCACACACCCATCACGTCTCACCTACATCCGTACGCACACACACCCAAACATACTCGTCACGTCCTCTGACGAAGTGGCTCCCATCCCTCCTGATTTATCAGCACACACACACACACACAGACACGTTTTTCACCTTCAACAAGACACGAAGGCACTCATTTCATAACTAAGTAGGCGCACACTGAAAACACACAAACAGGGAAAGGGTTTCTTTTCTGTGGTTGTGTTGTTGGTTTGTCTTTGCCCCCCACATAACCAAACAGGCTTTGCAAGGCCTCCCTGACACCTCTACACTAGTGCTGCTAAACCCCCTCCCCCTATCATCTCTGTGCGCCCACTTTTTTTTTCGCCGTTGTTGTGGGTGTTGTTCAATACTGATCAGATTTTTTTTATCTTTTTGTATCTTGTGTGTGCGTTGCCTGCTGTTTTTTTCTCTTCCCGTTTTCCTTTTTGTTGTTCTGAGTGATTGTTGGCGTGACTCTCTCTTCACTCATCACCACCCCCTATCCACCTCTCTCCTAGCACACCACCTGTTACGTGCAGCTCATCAGGCCAACTAATACCCCACACACTCGATTCCAACAACATGGCGACGGACGCCTCGGCTGCTGCAGCTGTGGCCAGCGCAGATGATGAAGCGATGCTGTGCAAAATGACGCCGAGCCACTGGAAGGATGGCCACTTAGTTCCTACTTACTTCGTCAGCCAAAAGCCACGACGTGGGTTTTTTCGTCGCATCCGTGATGCCCTCAATCAGGCGCCGCCCTACAGCCGCGTAGAAATTGTTGGCGGAGGCACCTTCCACGAAAAGCTCGTCCTGGAGAAGCCCGTCGAGATTGGAGCCAGCAAATCCAACGAGCCTCCCGTGGTGACGCACAAGACCACGCCGCTGACGCTGAATGCGGCAGAGGCCTTCGTGGAGGGCATTGCGGTGGAGGTGGAGTGGTCAATCCCGAGTTGTGTTGTTAGTCGTGGTAGTCCCACGATTAAGTGGTGCTTTTTTCAAGGGGTGGAGGTCCTTGGCACCTCCACCCCAAATCTCGTGGAGTGCAAGATTGTGGACGCCAAGATTCATGGCCTGCGGGTCGCCGGTCAGGCTGGTGGGCTATACACCAAGAACACCATCTGGGGCCACACGGGCTACTCCATCATGGTCGAGAGCACCGGCGAGCCCACATTCTCCTACAACATCATTTCGGAATCGCAGAGTGGGCAAATTTATGTCAAGAATGGCGAAGATGATGGCCTCGTGGCCCCGACATTTCTGCTAAATCGCATCTCCGACAACATCACAACCGCACAGAACACACAAATCAGCACCGGGGTGGATGATCATCTGGTCCTCCCATCTTACAAGCTTGATGCTCTGCCCGTGAAGGAAACCGGCATGCGCGTGTTGTTGATGCCGGTTGAGGATCGTGGCGAGGCGGTACGCTTTGACGACGACGATGTTGTGAATGATCCCATCATGAAGAACACGAACCCCCGCTGTGCCGTCCTCGTCTCTGGCAGCCGTACCAAGCCAACCTTCACCCGGAACGCCATCAGCACCTGCCAGATGCACGGCTTCTTTGTGCGCGGCAACAGTGCGGGCACCTACGAATCCAACTTCGTCACGGGAAACAAGGGTTGGGGCATCATTGTTGAAGGAGGTGCCACCGCGGCCATCTTCACGGGCAACCAAGTCGGCAGTAACGGGGGTGGGGTGAAGGTCACGGGGGCACCCGCCACCTTCACCGACAACAATCTCCTCTACGGCAACCGTGGTCCTCAGCTGCTGCTCGAGTCTGGCCACGAACGCTTCCTCTGTGAGCGCACCATCATCAAGAGTGGCAGCCGTCTTGGGGTGTGGTGTGCTGGAGAAGGCGGGGGCACCTTCCGTGGCAACGACTTTGATAAGTGCGGGGTTGGGGTGCGTCTCGAGCGCTTCGCCAGCCCAACCTTCGAGCGGAACTCCTTCGATGGCGGTGGCATTGGCCTCTACGCCCACACCGCCGCCCTCGGTGACTTCATCGAGTGCCAATTCAATGATCTCACCGTTGCTGCCATCGTCCTGGCCACCGCGGCCGACCCGCACTTTGTGCAGGTGCAGATTGTGGCCTGCTCCATTGGCGTTCTCGTGACGAGCGGAGGTCATGGCGTCTTTGATCAGTGCATCGTTCGGGATGCACGTAAGTTTGGTTTCGATGTGTCGGATGGCGGGCAGCCACGCGTGGTGCGGAGTGAGGTGCGGGGCAGCCGACAAGATGGCCTCCGCGTCTGGAAACGGGGTGGGGGCCACTTTAGGAATAACATCTTTGCGTGCAACGAAGGGGCACAGGTGCGCATCACCCGCACCGCCGACCCGCTGCTGGAGGAAAACTTCATTGGCCACACCGCACACGATGGCGTCGTGATTGAGGATGGTGGGCTCGGCGTTCTCTGCCAAAATCTCATTCGTTCGTGTTATGGCAGTGGCATCAACGCCACCGGCTCCGCCTCCGCGCCCGTCATTCGTGGCAACTACGTTGTGGGCTGTGGGAACTACGGCATTCACCTCACCCAGTGCGGATTCGGAACCATTGAGAAGAACATCATTCTGAATTGTCGTCGTGCCAACATCGCCATCTCTGGCATGGCGCTCACGGAAAAGAGCAAGAACGGCACCAACAACAACAACAATGATGCTGGCAAGGGTGAGGGCGGTGGCGAGAAGGCCGCCACGCAGGCCAAGGCCAAGCAGCGATTGGTGCTGCGTGGCAACGTCATTCGTGGCTCCGCGTGGTGTGGCATTCTCATTGAGCGTCAGACGAAGGTGGCCCTCATCCAAAACATCATCAGCGACAACGTGCAGGGCATTGTGGTGCGTGGTCTTTCCGACGTTGTGGCAATTCGCAATCAGTTAGCCCTCTCCACGCACGGCATCCTCGTGGATGAAGATTCATCCGTACAGCTCTTCTGCAACCTCTTCCACGCCATGTCTGGCACCGCGCTGTGTGTTCTCTCCGCCGTGAAGTTGGTGATGCAGTGGTGCTTCATATCGCACTGCGCCACGGGCGCCATTATGCGTCGCGCTCAACGTGGTATTTTTGGAGATAATGTGGTGCGCTCCTGCCATCAATACGGGCTCGTCCTTGGGGCAGACTGCCGCACGCACATCACTCGCAACCTTCTCACCGACAATCTGGTGGATATCTTCCTCTCCGACGCCCACTGCCACGCTGATTGCTACGACAACTGCCTCATGCGCTCAACGGGCCAGTCGGTGCGGGTGTTGGGTGAAAAGATGGATCTGGCAAGCTTCCACGGCAACGTCATTCTGTCAGCCGCCGTGGGAGTATGCGCGATGCGTGGCAACCTCAAGCTGCGGCACTGCTTGGTGCTCAACTGCGGTGAGGGCGTCGTGGCATCGCGGGTCCCACCGAGCACACTCCCGGGTGACCATCTTCATCCCGCCTCGGATGATGTCACCAGCACCTCCACAACACGTTCGCCTGCCACCCCAACACCCCAGGTGCCAACCAACGCCACCATTCTGGAACACTGCTTCATTGGCTGCTGTGGTGTTGGTGGCCGCACGGGCTGCCCGAGCGGGGTGGCGCTTCGTCGTTCCCTCCTCACCCAAAATGATGTTGGCTTCGTCTTCCGCGGCTCCGCCGCCTCCTTCATCATTGACGCCAGCATCTGCATCAACTCCGCCGCGGTCGGCATCCTCGCCTGTGATGGGGCCGCTGGCACCGTCAGCAACACCATCTTCATGAAGAACTTCATCAACGTGGCGATGGTCACTGGGGCAACAACGGCCATGGGCAAGTGCGTCATGCAGGCCGCCGTCGTCTTCAGCTGCTTCATGTCTGGCGCAGGGGTCATGCCGCACCTCACCAACTGCCTCATCACCTCACACGCCTCCGCGGTGCGCCACGGGGTGCATACGAAGGAGATGTCGGAGAAGCGCGATGTGGTTGAGACCGCCTTGCGAAAAATCATGGGTGCGCTGAATGTTCTCCATCCAAATCTCGAGGCTCGCAAGGAAACACCGGTGGACCATGGCCCGGGGGCCATCTCCGAGGTGCAAGATAGCCGCCACTCACCACGGCCGACGGGGGGAGCGCTGGCGAAGTTGCGCGGGAAACGCTCCCCACGAGAGGAGTCGGTCGGTGGTGTAGCAGCGAGCAGCCTGACGGGCCGGAGCAGCGCCATGCGACGCATGGCTGGTGCCAGCATCACCATGGCGGGGAGCTCCACTCACTCCGCACGGTTTGGCTCAGGCAGCCCGCTGCGACCCCCGCGTGCATCACCTCCGCCGGTTGCCGTGATGGATTCAGCACGTATGCCGCCCCTCGTCGCGCGTGGGGCTGACATCAACGAGGCCGACTTCTACGCTATTCAACGCCTCCCCTCACTCTGGGCTGATGTTTATGAAGAAGGCTCGGCGTGGCGGCACCGCGATGCGGGCAGCCGCGACTTTATTCAGCCCACGGCACAAGACGTCTCTGCAATGCTTGCCACGGGTACCTCCGTGGATCTTCATCTCGCTCGTCGTGTTCGCACCAACATGGAGCTCCTCGCCGCCCCATTCCCCGAGAACAAACGCCGCAGCGCCATTCTCTGGCCATCCAACACCTCCGTTGAGACCACGTTTGGCGGCCCGGGTGGCCCCTTTCTGCTTCATCGCCTCGCCAACAGCGGCGCCGCCAAGACGTCGGCCCTGATGATGGCTGGCGGGGAGATGGCCGGTGCCGCCACCAACACCCTCGCCCGTGAGCGCTTCGTTTACGTGTGCAGCGGTGTGTGGCTGGATGATGGTTGCAATCCCACCTTTGATAACTGCTACCTTGGCGAGCACTGCCACGTCGGGGCAAACCTCTCGCGCCAAGTGGGGCCCGACGGCAACCAAGGCTGGGCCACCGACGTGCGCCCGCTCGCCGCTTCGGCCGCCCCACTGGCCTTTCAGCCCCTCCTCAGGCACAATTCAACGCTCGCCGCGTCATCCACGCACCGACGCCGATCCATTGGTGGTGGTGGTGGTGGTGGTAGCCGTGCTCCGCTTCCCTCATCCGTTGGCCGCTCCGCCCGTGGTGGCGATGCATCCAGCTCACGGTACCGCGGCACGTCCTTCACCATGACAACCACAATCGTGGGCGGCGGCTCCACTGCCAGCGGAGGTGGGGCTGGGGCTGGGCCTGCCAACGCTGCCGTATACCGCCCACCTACCATCGCCGCCTTGTGTGAGGGCAGCAGCCTTCTTGTGCAGCTGTTGAAGCTCGGCAGCCCGTGTTTTTGGCGGCAGCTCCTCGTTACGGGGGCACTGCCCGAGTCCTTCCCACTCTTCACTACCCCAGGCACCACAACCAACGCCTCAGAAGGGAAGAGCAGCGCCATGTCAAGCGAGCGACGCACCGGACGTGCCGTGGATTTTGGCGCCATTCACTTTGCCCCACACTTGCAGGCCATTGATTCCGTCGCAACGAGCCGCATCGCGGGATGTGGGGTCATTGCAAGTGGCGGGGCCAAGGGCACCTTCTACCGCTGCACATTTGGCCGCAACAACCACGCCGCGGTGCTCGGCGATGGCGCCACCACCGCCTTCAAGTACACCAAGTTTGAGGCACACACAAGCACGACCGTCATTATGGAGGAGGAGTGTTGTGGCTTGTTACAAAACTGCATCTTCCGCGATGGCCGGAGCATTCCGCTCGAGGTGCGGGGCCACAACACCTCGCCAACCATTGAAGGAAATGAATTCACTGAATCCCCTTTTACCGCCATCTCATGCAGCCTGCGTGCGACGCCAACCATTGTTGGCAATCGTCTCACTGCCATTCTGGCACGGGCCATTGTGGTGCAGGAGCTCGCCGCCCCCATCATTGAGAGAAACCGCTTTGATACCTGCACGTGTGGTGTGCTCTTCCAGTCGCAGAGCCGAGGCCGGGCGGACAAGAACACCTTCAACGACTGCAGCAGCTATGGCATCTTGGTGGAGGATAGCGGCACCTCCCCATCCTTGCGGAGTAACAACATCAGCAACGGCCGAAATGCGGGGATTGGTGTAAATGGTCGTGGATGCATCCCACTCGTGGCCGACAACGCACTGAACGACAACGTCATTGGCATACATCTCCAACGTGGTGCGCAGGGCATTTACCGCGCCAACATCCTTCGTCGGCAGCAAACGGGCATTCAAGTAGAAGATAGCAGCGGTGAGTTCCGACGCAACATGCTCACGGAGTCGGTCTTGGCTGGCATCGTCGTGTCGGGGAGCGGGGCCTCCCCTGTCTTGGTGGAGAACCGCATCGCGCTCGGTCGCCTGGTGGGCCTGCGCGTGCGCCACGCCCAAGGCCAAGTCTGCCGCAACTACGTGGGCCAAAATGGAGGTGATGGCATCGTTGTTGAAGGGAAGCACACGGAGGTGGTCCTGTGCGCCAATGAGGTGTCGGAGAATGCGGGCGGTGGTTTGCGCCTCATGAAGGGTTGTGTGCCCATCGTGTGGGCGAACATCATCACGCAGAACCAAAAAGGTGGCATCTTGGTTGAGAACACCGACACCTCTCCGCTCATGGAGGGAAACATCATCAAGCTCAATGAGGTTGTTGGCGTACAGTTTGGTCCCGACGCCCGTGGATACCTCAACGGTGGCATCGTCAGCAACACGTTGCGTGGTCCGGCGGTGATGATCCAGGGCAAGGGCGGGGCATCCCTCCAGGAGATGGTCATTGCGGATAGCGACCAGGGAGGTGTCGTGGTGCGGGCTGAAGGGGAGTGCGAGGTGGTGCGATGCATCTTCATCAACTGCCAAGGACCTCCCGCCCTTTCCTTGGCGAGTAGCGCCACCGGCATCCGCATCACGGCCTCCATCTTTGTTGAGAATGGCACCTCCCTCGTGGTGGAGAGTGGTGGGAGTGGGGACTGTACCGCCTGCGCTTTTCTTGGCGCACACACGTCGCAGACCGCGGTGAAGGTGATGCGGGATGGCACGCCATCCTTTCAGCACTGCATTTTTGCCGCAGGGAAGATTGGCTTCCAGGATGCCGGCAAGGCACGACTGAGCCGTTGCCTCTTCTTCAACCTGGCGTGTGGGGCGGAGCTCTCGGGAACGTCCACGATGATGGAGTGTGAGTTCCGTGAGTGCCAGAGCGGGGCGCGACCACTACGGAACCTAACCCTCCTCTCCGGCTGCCTCTTTGCGAGCTGCAAGGTTGGCCTACACCTGGCCGACTATGGCCAGCCAACCGTGGAGGAGTGCGCGATGCTGCGCTGTCAGCGTGGAATCTTGGCCGAGGGAAACTCGGGCGGCACCGTCCGCAACTGCAGGATTCTCTGGAACACCGACAACGTGGTGGTGGCCGATGGTGCGGGACCCAACCTCAGCTCCAATCTCATTTATGATGCGAGCAACATTGGCCTGCACGTTCGTGGTGGCCATCCCGTGGTGCTCCAAAACGATATCTTTGATAGCCACTACACCACCGTCTTGGTGGACGCCGCCAACGGTGGCCGACTCGAGGAGAACCGCATCTCCTTCGCCCGTGAAGGTGGCGCACTCGTCATGAATGGGGAGTCCGCGCGGGAGCTGGCGAGCAACAACAACACCGTGCGGAACGCCTTCAGCCCACCGGGCAACGCCCTCTTCCGCGCCGTTGGTGAGCGCAATCAGTTCTATCGCCGAAATGAGTCCGAGACGGAGCGTCTCTCGCCCTCCTACTTGGATATGCGCCGCTTCATTGAGGATGTGTGCGCCTCAACCATGTTGCGGGTGACGACCATGGCGAGCCGAGCAGCGGCCAAGGTGGTGGCAACAAAGGACTGGGTGGTGCGGGACGGATGGTTGGGGGAGCTCAGCAGCCTCACGGGTGCTGCGGCGCACTCCACCAACACCACCACCACGCCAGCAACAACAACAACAACAACGGGGGAGGCCGCATTCACGCCGCTACAGCCGCCGCCGCACAACGAATCGCAGTCGCGACCTCGTGGAGGCCGGCCGGGGAAGCCAGATGGCACTGCGCCAACCGGCACCCCAACCACCATGGCAGCCCCCACTACCCCCACTTCAACTGGCGGGGCCGATGGCACAACAGCCTTGGCCATGGATGAGCCCCTTCGCTCGCGCTTTGATCGTCTTCCGCGCGACGTGGTCAACGCCGCCGGCCGCTTCCCCGCGCAGGACCACCTTCGTCGGTACGCCGGCGGGGATGAGGAGCTCCTCTCCGCTGAAGCAACCCTCGCCAACATTGGCGACGACCTCTCGGGCCACTCCATCACCGATTTTGATGCCGTCATGCTGCCCTCCATCACCCCGCCACCCGCGCTCACCCGAGCAACATCCGTGGCCGCCGCCTCCACGACGCGCACCGTCATGAACTCCACTCCCGCCCCGCGCGCTCTCGTATCTCCGCCCATGGAAGCTGCACGCCGCCAACAAGAAGAGTGCCTCCCCGCACCCATGTTGAGTACGGTGCTGCACCAGACCAAGACCAAGCTCGTGCATGTCCTTGATGCGCTCA
Organism: Jaenimonas drosophilae; assembly: GCA_030849065.1. Lineage (NCBI taxonomy): Eukaryota > Euglenozoa > Kinetoplastea > Trypanosomatida > Trypanosomatidae > Jaenimonas > Jaenimonas drosophilae. The sequence continues at coordinate 20,773 of JASAON010001464.1, forward strand.
GCCCGCCATCCTCCAACAACATGATCAATGTTCCTTACGAAGGCATCATTTACCGCACACCGATGCCCTCGGTCTTGTCCATGGTGAATGAGCAGGCGGCCAACATCTTTGGCCTACGCTTTATCACAAGCTGCCCGAAGCAAGAGAAACAGCTCGTCAGTCTCGCCGCCTCCGTCGTCTTCCCCTCCGCTGCTTCTTTTGGCAGTAGCAAACGTCGTGGGGCGGAGGGGCTGCCGGAGCTCAGCCAACGCCGTGGCACACTCGGGCCAGGAAGTGATGGTGTTGGCAGCGTCAACCGTCGTCGTGGAGGTCCTCTCGAGAACAGCCAAACAACCATCATGCCGAATGTGCCGCCATCGGCGGCGAGTGGGAAGGCGGCGGCGGCGGCGGCCAACAGTCTGCCGCCCCTCTCCACCTCTCGGCGTCCACCCGTCTTACCCATCATCCAGCCTGAGGAGGGAGGAGGTCGTCGCGCACCAAAGAAGAAGTTGGCCAAGAAGAAGCGCAAGAAGTAGTAGCTTGGTGGTGCGCATGTGTGGCATCACCATCATGATGTGTGTCTTGGTTGGTTGCTGGACTTAGATTGTATGTTCCAGTGTTGGTGTTGTTGTGGGTGTGCGTGCATCTCCACTCCCTGAGCAACACATCTTCTCTCTCTCTCTCTCTCGTTCTTACTCAATCGGTGTGTCCGTGTGTGTGTGTGGCCATCATGGTCTGCCCCTCCAGCAATAACGTTATGTTCGCTGTGGGAGGGTGGCTTCTTCTGGCCTGTGAGAGGGCATGTCTCTGATGCATCATCATCATCATCATCATCCAACTCTCTTTGCCCTCTGCACCTCAATCCATCCATATCCCACACATTGTAGTTAGCTCACGCATCCTCCGAATCTTCTCGAGGTTGTTGTTGTTGTTGTTGTGCGGTGTCGCTTGACGTCGGATATTACGGAGATCATTCTTCATGAGGCCGGAGAGCCAGCCCACTGCCCTCTTCCCCGAGGAGGAGCTCGCGGCCCTCATCCGATCGTTGGATCGCGCCGCTGACAACCACTTGTTCGCTGAGGATGTGCCACGAACTTATCCGCATCTCGCGGAGAGCTACGTGAAGGTCTGCCCCAAGCGCATGGACCTCCGCACGGCCGCCGAGAAGGCTCTGGCCGGCCACTACTCGAGTGAGCCTAAGTTATCATCCCTGAAGGAGGATGTGGCACTCATGGCGCGGAACTGCATCCGCTTTAACGGGGCCGACAGCCCATTTGCCACCATCGCCGAAACGTTTGAAGGCTACGCCATGCAACAAATCGATGCATACCTCGAACGACGCACCGGCGGACGTCGGGCCTCCTTGGCGCGGTTGGTGGCACAAAGCACCACAACGAATGCCGTGGTGAATTCGTCATCAACGACGGCAACGGCCGCGGCTGCACGTCGAGGAGGAGCACGTCGCGAGGAGGAAACGGCCTCCGTCGCACCTGCCATCATGCCAACCAATGAGCAGCTCAGTACGTTGATCAGCTCCCTCGCACGTCGCGAAGATGGCGGGGCCTTCACCGTGGATGTTGGTGAAGCATTCCCCGACCTTCGCGAGAGCTACGACGCCATGTGCCCCAACAAGATGAATCTGGTGCTCATGAAGACCCGCGCCGAGTCGGGCTTCTACGCGGAAGAAGGCAGCACAGAACAGCCCACCCTTCTTGCCAACACCGTGGCAGGCAGCTTCCCACGTCTGCGTGCCGACATCGAGCTCATCGTCGCGAACTGCCAGCGCTTCAACGCCAAGACGGAGGCGTGGGTGCAGCTCGCACGTGGTTTTCAGCGTTTTGCGCATCGAAAGGTGGACGACCTTGTGCTCCGCCTGGCACCCGCACTCCGCGGCACGAAGATGGGGTCAGAGGCCTTCGTCTCGCGTGGCACACCAGCAGCCACCGCGGGTGCGGAGAGCGCTGCGGGGCAGAAACGGCCAAGAGATGATGATGCCCCTCCCCACACTGAGGGAAATGGTCGGGGGCGCACCTCCAACACATCTGCTGCACAACGTGAGCCACCTGGGTCGATGGCGCTTCGCCACATCGTGGCCACGGTTCGCCCGACGCCACTCCAGCCACAACTCAACATTCCCGCCAATCTACGACAGCGTTTGGTGCAGGACCACCTTCGTCGCGACGCGCTGCACGCCCGTCTTGTGGGCGTGGAGCTCAACCAATCCGACATCTACGTGATGCCTCCACCACCACCACCACCACCACCTACGGAGGTTGTGAAGCATGATGATGAAGGCCACGGATCGACGTCAGACACGGCACCAACCACATCTGTGGCCACCTCCAGCCCCGAGGCTGCAGCGACGGCGGAGCCTTCTCCGTCCGTTGTGGTGTGTGTTGGCACGAGCACGACGGCCGCGGCTCTCGCGAGTGCCTTCGCCGACTCCGTCCACGCCCATTTTGAGATGCAGCGCCATCGCACCGACTTCGATAGCCCATTTTGCTACACCGCACAGGAGGAGGCCTTCTATCGCACCTCCATTGGTATCATTCTCCGTGAGTTTAACCGCCTGCTGACCAACCTGCTGCTGTATGAGCGGGAGGCGGCAGAGCTGAAGGCGTGGTCGGCCGCACGTGCCGTGAGTGGCTTGGCGAAGGAAGGAACCACGATTGAAAAGCAGCAGCAGCAGCAGCAGGAGCTGAGTGCCACCTCCGCCACGTGCATGGAGAACGAGCTGGATGACTGGGCCGGGGTGGCTCACTACTCCTATCTCGTGCGTTTGCTCGTCCAGTGGCCGCAGTTGGTGGCGTTGTGCTGCGCCACGAAGACGTCCGCCCGGGGTGGAGAGGCCGCTGGCGACTCACGCTCGTCCTCAGTCGCCATCACCCACGACACGTTGGCGATGGTGGAGCAACTCACCAAGGTGACGCAAGAATTTCTGAACTTCATATCCAACTTTGAAGCCAAGTTGGTTGACGGACTGGCTCACGCGCCATAAGTTGATGATGATGATGGGGAGGATGACGGTGACGATGTTGATGAGCACAGGGTGAAGAAGAACAACAACAACACACGTGCGTCGCACTTGTGCGTCCATAGATCGCATCAAACCCGGTTAAAAGCTGAATAAGGGGGGCATCTCTCTCCCTTTTTTGTCTGCCGTTTTCGGTAGATGCTCGCCGTCAGTGTCTTCCGTGCCGTTATTTCGTTCGGCTCACCATGGAACCCTAACCCTCCTCCTCTCTTCCTTCTGAACCTCTTGCTCGTCTTCATCGTCAACGCACCAAAGCGAACAACCTCAGGAGCTGAGGCCTCATTCACAAAAGAAAAACAGAAACAAAAAATCTTGTTGGTGCATCATGGACGAGGAATCATCACAGCCCACCTCATCGCCACCAGCCCTCACTCAGTACCGCTACACCTGCCGACGGTGTCGCGCAGGTCTCTTCACGACGGCACAGGTGATGCCGCACGACGCAGCCAAGGGTGCCCCTGGCAACAAGAAGTTTGGTTTTCGTCGTGATGCTCAGGACGAGGACGAGGACGAGGCCGCGCGGTGTACGAGCGTCTTCATTGATCCCGAACAGTGCCCGTGGGCCTCTGCTGACAGCCTCACTGCCACAGCCGAGGGCCTCGAATGCCTGCCCGACACGATTTACTGCCCCAACATGCGCTGCCACGCCAAACTGGGGACGCAGTCGTGGACGGGGGCGCAGTGCTCCTGTGGCACGTGGGTGACCCCAGCCTTCAAGATTCTTGCACGTGCGGTGGATCGCATGCCCGTTTAATCGTCATCACTGGACTAACTCCACGGAATATCATTATTCTGTTTCTTTGTACGTTGATGCTGCGTGTTGGTGCCATGGGTGCTCCATGTCTCTCTCTCTCTCTCTCTCCCACCCCCTATCTTGTTTACGTTGTCGTTTATGTTTAATATGTTGTTGGCAGATCCTCCGCCACCTTTGCAAGACGGTAGTGGCAGGAGGAAGCTGGCAGGCTCACACACACACTCTCTCTCTCTATCTGAAGTAGGAAGCCGTGCCTGCAGACATCATCACACTAACCTACATGCTTTCACAGACAATAACAGAACACCCACACAAGACAGACACGTGCAACATAACTTTCTTCATCTCTGCCTAGCCACAACCAACGAGCTGCCTTCTCACTGAATTGTGTGTGGGAGGCGGGGGCTACGTACGTGTGTGGCACCAGAGACATTAGTAGTAGGAACCCAACACGGAAGAGATGCCCTGGAGCTGGCCACAACTGGAGGAGCCCACGGAGAGGGGGTCCGTCGATGATCTCCTCGTCCGCCACTTTTGTCAGTGGACCACACGCGCACCCACGGAGAGTGATGTGGGGCGTCTGCGTGTGGCGCTCACTTCCATGGACGATGTCACGAGCGCGCCGACGACTAGTAGCACGGCCACACGTCGCGCCGAGGCCGCAACAACCTCATCCAACGATGCCGCACCGCAGATTCTGGCCCGACTTGGGGGGAACCTGACGGAAAGTGATCTGGCCGATGCCGCACCCATGGATCAGCGGGCGGCGGCGTGGGTGGAGCGATGGTCCTTCATTCTTAGTTGGCTAAGTTCTGGCGTTCTCACGTGCAGCGGGAGGACCCCGCCACTTCGAAGCGCATGTCTTCTGAACGAGGCCTTCACGACCGTCCGTCGATCCTCCCTCTCACCCTTGCGTGGCGCATCCATGCAGAGTACCACCCCACTTGTTCGTGCCTGGAGCCAAGGCTCTGCCATTGTCGTCGAGGATGATGAGGATGAGCCCTCTCAGCAACAGGGCCCAGACGGCATCCTCGTGATGCTCCTTTTTCATGGCAGCCCTGTTGTGCGCGACGCCGCTCGAGAAGCACTCATGTCCCAGCTGCCGCACCTCGCGCAGTCGCCGTACTCCACCACCTTGGGCGGTGCGGCGTCCTCCGTCAGCCATGCAGGCTATGCGGCGGCGCATCATGTCTGTGTGCTGTGGGAGTGGGCGGTGCAGCTCCTTGCCATATTGAGGCACCTGCAGGTGGCCAACTTAGGCCCCGTGGCGCCATCGGTGCCCCTGACGTTGTCGTCCACCACCCACACCGATGCTCCGCCGGAGCTGGTCGGCCTTGCAGCTGGTCTGGTGAGCCTTCTCGTCCTTCTCCAGGCGCTGCAGGAGCGCATCACGACCGCCACCTCTCGTCTTCAGTCGCACGGCGCATCCATGGCCACTGCCATGGCGAATGTGCGGCCCGCCGTTTTGCTGAAGCTGGGAGGCATCCTCGTCGTGAGCCTCTTCCTTCGTGCCGTGGAACAAGCCAGCGCCGTCCACGTGGAGGATGGCTCACCTACCAGCAATGGGCGTAGTGGTGCCGCTTCACCAACGGTGGCGGAGGCCTCAACCACAACCTCCTCGGATGATGTTCTGACGCAACTCATGGATTGCGTGAATCACGAGCTTAGGCAGCTCGCACCCGCCACCTCATCTCTTGTGCGTCGTTCCTCGATTGGGTCGTTGGTTCATGCCTTGCTGCACCTCGTGGAGGCACTCCCCGTGTCAGCAGTTGAAGAGCGATGGCGTGGCCGGCGCTTGGAGCTTCTGTGGCGTATGGGTGCCGTGCTCGAGTCACCCGCACCAACCTTGCTGATGCCAACGGCCACGGTCGGTGCGCCAGCTCAGCCTATGCTTGCGCCTTTTCAGTCGGCATCGTGGATGGCCAAGACGGTGGTGCAGAACCTCCGCACGCATCTTCGGTTGGAGGCCGCGGTTGCCGAGGCCAAGACGGTGAATCAGTCGTTGGCTGACTCCACCCCTGCTCCATGCGATGCTGTGCCAAACTGCCCCGTTCTCATCACAGCTGCCTACGGCCTCGTTGCCCTCTTTTCCTCCCTCGTCCGTGGGGTGCCCGGGCTCTTCGCCACGACCTTCTTTCACGCCTTGATGCAGTCCGTGGAGGTGGATCTGGCGGCGGTGGCGATTGGTGCCACACTCAGCGCCCGCTCCCCGTACGGCCCACAGCTACATCGCTTGCTCCTCTCCGTGGATATTCATGTGCGCTTTCGGTCCACGACCCCGCCTGAAGCCTCGCTGCCATGTCTGGAGCGTGGGTGGGCCCACTACTCAGAGGTGCTCCGCCGCGCCGTTCGCCCACGCCACGCCCTGCCCCCACACCTCCTCACTCTTCTAGTGGAGGTACTGACGGTCCTGTTGGAGGAGCCTGGCCTCTGCCTGCGCCTGCTACTTCCTCCCAGCACCAGTGGCATCGTGATGACTCCCCCACAGAGTGTGCTACTGGCACGGGTGGATGCCACGCTGGCCCAGCTCACGACCACCCTGGCGGAGCTGCGCGCTGCCATCACGGGTGTGCTGGAGTCGGGAACTGGCCATGCCGCCAGCAGTGCATCCGGGGCGGCTCTTTCCCGCCTCCTCTCCAATGGCTCCCCCATTCCTCGCGTGGTCCACGTGCTGCAGATGTCGCGGCGGCCCGAGGTGCTGGACTTGGCCAAGCAGCTGCAGTCGGTCTTCCTCGAGGCCATGAGTGTGGCAGTGCACCGCAGCTTTGCCACAGACGCAGCCGCCTTTGTGTGGGAGTCCGTGATTCTTGCCCAGCCAACCTTGTCAGGCGCAGACAACTTCCTCAAGCTACAAGATGCTGTGGTGCTGAACCTGGCACGTACACAGGCCGCACTCTGGCGTGCGGTGCTGGTGGAGCTCCCGTTGGACCAGGATGGGAGCGGTCTGTGCGGGAGAACCGTGGCGTCGGTGTGGTGGGCAGCAGCCATGCTGGTAGAGCTTGGGGGTGGGGAGCGGGAGCAGCGCGCAGCACTTTTGGAGCGTGTGGTGCAGAAGCTCCCATCACTCACGACCGCCGTTGTTGCCGGAACGGCCTCGACGGATGGAGTTGGCACGAGTTCTCTGGCGTCTCTCGCTCTCTACCGGGTTAGCCGCCACCTCTTTGTCTGTTTGCTCCAGCGCCATCTTCAGTACCCCCTCGCCACCCTCATCGCAGCCCTTCTTCATGTCGGAGGTGCCATGCCGGTCTCGCGTGTCTTGGCCGATGCTAAGTTCCGCGACATTGTTCGTCAGTGTTTTGTGATGGTTGGTCAATCACTTCCCGAGGAGGATGGTCTGGCAGTCTTGCGCACCTATGGGCCACCGTGGCTGGTGGAGATCGTGACGAGTGCTGGACGCTCCATCAGTGACTGCTTGGCAGAGCAGGAACGCCGCTTTCAGCAGTTCGAGTGCCAAGAACGTGAGGTGGAGGCTGCACGACAGAATGATGCAGCACGTGCCACGGCAGAAGCTCCGTTGCGGCATGCTCAGGCAGGCCAGTTTGCCCGGGAGGCTGAAGACCGAGCTGCTCATCGCGCCGCCCTTCGCGAAGCGGCGCAGCGTCGTCGCAATCCCCTCCACTGCGACTCCGCTGATGATGATGATGATGATGATGATGATGAGGAGCACCCGTCACACGTTTGGGGTCCATCACCCCCGTCACGTCAAGGGCTCATGACTGCACACGCAGGTGTTCCAGGGGTGCCACCTCTCCAACGTCATCGCTCCGATGCTCCTGGTGGCCACGCCCCCACTGTCCTGCAACAGCACCTCAAGCTCGCCCAAGAACGGCAGCGACTTTTGGCGCACCATGAGGAAAGCCTCACCAAGCTCACCGAGGCTGTGGAGCATGTGGCCTGCGGTACCGATCCGATTCAACGGCCACCCTCCTTCCACGACTTCATTGGCGAGGGCCATCACGCGCTGGCACCGGTGCTCCCCGTCATTCCCGAGGTGTTTTGTTCCGACGCCCACCCTACAGACGATGCCTCCATGATGGTGCTGCGTCAAGCCACAGCCTATGCGGAGTGCTTTGCACCCCATGTTGGGGTGGAGCTCCGCAGTGACATTTGCGCACGTACCGATGAGCTTGCATCGCAGTGTACGGGCACTTGTGCACGACCTACTTCTTCGGCAGTGGTGGAGGACGACCCGCTTGGTCTGAAGCGTCGCTTTCCATTGGATGAAGTAGTGAGTCGTAAGAGCATCTCAGCCGTGCACGTGCGTCGTCTGCCCATTCTCCCGCTCCACCCCACACGCTGCACCTTTGACGTGCTGGTCCAATCCCTCTTTACCGACGTCTTCAACGACTCGTCACGAGCATCTCATCCCACGGCTCGTCAACGACGCCTCTCAGCCGCCTTTTCTGAGGGCGATGTTGTGCTGCTGCTTCTCCCACTGGGCAGCCTTCTCACCAAGTGGGTTCAGCGCATGCACAAGGATGGGGAAGAACGCGGGGTGGACCCCCTGCTGGATCAGATCCCCCCACTATGGAAGAAGCTTGGTTGCTACCCACGCATGTGTCTGGTGGACTCCATCATCCCCAGCACACGAACGGTGCGACTGTGGACCTACCCGCCCCCACCCCTCCCGAGCCACGTCAGGCCCGCCTCACCCGTACCCATTCACTTTGAGCAGGCACTCCACGTTGGCTTTGATGGCGCGGAGACGACCCTCTTCCTGCGTCGATTGACCTCCATCAATCCAGCCATCATGGCACTGCGAGCACTGCACAGTGTGCGGACGAAGCAGTTTGCGTCACTCCTCTATGATCCACGACCTGCGGCGACGAACAGCCGCAACTTTGTGAAGGCCATTGTGAATCACATGAAGCCTCCACTTGTGAATCAGGTGCGTGCTCGTATGGTGCTGCAGCAGTCACTGAACCAGGAGCAGGCCACAGCCGTGGCCATGGTGCTGTACAGTTGTCTTCCTTTGTGGGACAAGTCCACGCCCATTCATGAAGATGTGGCAGATTCTGGTGCACTAATCTATGACCGCGGTGCAGAAACCACCTTTCGTGGTGTGAAGGTGCCGGACATCCTTGTGATTGAGGGTCCGCCTGGTACCGGCAAGACACACACCCTCAGCGTGGCTGTTCTCAACCTCCTGCACCACCTCCCACGTGGCTCTCGAGTGCTGGTTTGTGCTCCATCCAACTGTGCCGTGGATGAGTGTCTGCTACGTGTGCACAAACACCAGCAGCGCATCAAGGACAGTCACATTATCCGACGCGTTGGCGTTCGTGACAATGTTGGTGTGGCCGTGCTCAACCTCGATCCGCCTGTCTTTATTGATGACCTTGTCGGTGCGAAGAGCTCAGGTGCCACCAAGGGAAGGGACGGAAGGATGAAGTTTGCTCGAAATCTGGGATGCACCGATACGCGTGAGGAGGCGCTCCTCGGCGCGGCGGTCTTGTTTAGCACGCTTGGATCTCTCAATCAAATCCAGCGCGCGAGGATCACGTTTGATGTGGTGGTGGTGGATGAGGCCTCTCAGGCAACAGAACCCGATGTCGTTCAGGCTCTTTTGTTGGCCAATAAGCGGTGTGTTTTGATTGGTGATTCAAAGCAACTGCAGCCAACCATCCTCTGCAACGACGCAGCACGAAAGGGACTGAAGCGGAGCTTGTTGGTGCGACTGTTGCGCTGTGGTCACAGTAGCTTCCGATTGCGGCAACAGTACCGCATGCATCCAGACATTTGTGCCTTTTCCAATGCCTATTTCTACGACAACACCCTCCTCACTGCGGAGAGTGTGCTGTTGCGTTCTGGACTGGGAGACATGACCTACGGTACACAGAGGATGTCTGACATCTCCAAGGTACTGGGGAACACTCCGAGATTGGTGTTCATGGATGTTCCCAAGTCCAAGATGCAAAACGCCAGAGGTCGCTCGCTACAGAACTGGACAGAGGCAACCGTTGTGGTGCGTCTGATGCGCCAGCTAGCCGGTCTTCTCAGGCTGAGTCCAACGGACGTGGCAGCCAAGGTTGGCATCATCACCTTCTATCGTGGTCAGAAGGATGCCATTGAGTCGCAATTGACGAAGGATGAACGTAAGCAGGGTGTGGAGGTGGCAACGGTGGACAGCTTTCAGGGAAGAGAGAAGGACATCATCATCATCAGTTGTGTGCGTACGTCTTCGAATGAGTCCCCAGGCTCGCTGCCTTCATCTCCTACAGAGCCACGAACATCTCTTGGTTTCTTGAGTGACTGGCACCGTATCAACGTTGCCCTCACACGTGCAAAGGAGCTTTGTGTGGTGGTGGGCCAGGCGCGCAACTACATACGTCATGTAGAGTCTAGTACGCCATTAGCCCAGCACGAAGGTGCTTTGGCGCAGTCGGTGCTAACCACCTTGGATTCGTCGAACCAGTCTGTTTTGAACGAGCTGCGTGCCGCTGATGAAGACCCCCTCGTACTCTCCACACTTATTGCTCACTGTCGCAGCGAGCCTGTGCTCTCTACGCTACGCTCACGTGCCGCCACGATCGTGGATGCAGATGAAAGTGCAGAGTCAATGGGCCAAAGCGTGCCCAGCGTACATGAGAACGATGCACCGTCGAACGTCAAGTCATCCGCATTGTTCGTCGAGGTGCTTTCACCTTCTGATGACTTGGTTCGCTTGATGTGTCGCAAGAGATAATCTTTTGCGTCGTTACATGTTGCCTCAATTGGGAACAAAGCAGAGCATGCGGTGGTCTGAGGAGAACCAATGAATGAGCCCCCTGTGACATGGTGGCATATATATGCTCCTGTTCTTTGGTTGCAGAGTGATGTGGCCTACATCATGCATGTGTATGTGTACGGCGTATATCGTGGTCACTGTTCTCCTTCTCCTCTATGCACACATGTGCAAACCAATCTGAGCTAGGATAGCTAAAGGCTCGTTGAGTGCTTCAAGTTGGTCTGTAGGCAGGCAGGGTGGAAGCATGTCCAGCGATTTGCCGCCATCGACAGTTGGGCCACATGGCAGCGGTGGTGTGCACGTCAATGGCTGTGCCACCATGCCACCCGACATGCGAGCCTCTCATCGAGTGCAAATTGTGGTTCGTGGACGACGGTTTGAGATGCCGATTGCCACGGCTATTCAGCACTGCAGTGCCCTTGCCTACTTCTTTGGTCTCCCATTGGAAGGTTGCGCTCTGGGGGCAGTGTCGCTCACTGGACAGGCCACCACGTCAGGTGTGGCGCGCCCCACCATGGTGTGGGATCTCCAGAGTGAGGATCCATCGCAGGATGCCCAAGCCATTGAGGCAGCCATGACGGCCCACTACAACCAAGTCGCGTGGCCACGGGCAGCACATGAACTACAGTTAAGCCCTGCATCACCTCCACCCATCATGCCTGAAGCAGTTCGATGCATTTCCACTCAGACAACGCCTGTGGTGTGGGTCTTCCAGTTCCCACGTCGTCCGTCGGCCACGGCTGCCACTACTCCTGTGGATGAGTCGGATCCTGCAGATGACCCACAACTTGTCTTGCAGCCGGACTACGTCGGGGTCATTCTTGTCCACCTTCGCAAGATGACGGAACATGACGCGCGGGGCTCCGACTCTGAGGTGCCAGCACGAACTCCAGGACCGACGTTGTCGTCCCTCCGTTGGAACGAGTTGACGTGGGAGCAACAGCTCTCTGTCGCACAGGTTGTGCGAAGTCTTCTTGTGATTCCTTGCATGGCTGGCTACAGCTGGCCAACAGCCGTGGCACAGGAGGATGTGGATGAGTGCTCCACAAACTGCAGAGTTGCTAGTGGCCTCAGCCGCGATTCAGACGATGAAGTACATGCCGTTGGTGTGATTGCCTGCGGTCACTGTGGTACCGTGGGGCACGAGAGCGACGTATGCCCTTTCTAACCCACCTCGTGAGTGACTGTGATGGTTGAATGAATTGTTGCCGTTCTCCGCAGTTTCTATGTGGTACCCCGTCACGGTCATTGCGAGTACGTTTGTGTTATGACGTGTGTGTTCGTTGCCCATACGACTACCATAGTTAAACCCTATCTTCCTTGGCATATGTCCTTCAAAGGTTGTGCATTGCTGCGATATCATCTGAGTAGTGTATCGCCAACATCTACTGCCCCCATCTCTCCCCCTCACTCTTTCTCTCTACAATGGCATAACTGGCAACTTGGCAAGACACTCAAGTCCCTCGCTGACGGATATCCTGCACTTACACTTGTCTCACATTCACGCAACTGGAAACGTAGCGCTCTGCCCACATTTAAGGACAGCTATGAAGAAACTTCGTCAAGCATGCAAGCGTGTTGTGGCGAAAATCGCCAAGACTCGTGATCTCCAGGGGTTCTTGAGATGCTTGACCGATCTCCCCGATTTCAGCCCCATAACACTTGATGGTGCCAACAACTTTATAGTGTGCATCCTGTGCTGCGTAGAAATGGTCGTTGCGAAGAGTCTGCAACACCCCAGGGTGATTGAGAGTACCCCGAAGTCGTTGAACACCAAAGAGAAGAAGATGGTGGCGATGCGCATTGCCGTGGAGCATTTCATGGCCATTGCATCGACTGAACTGGACACAATTCCCTCGCACTTGTTGGGTAGCGTGCGTGGTTTTCTGGTTGAGGGGCTCGCAGACTTTGTGATGGAATGCACCTGCAGCCCACCATCGTCAATACCAGTGGATTATGATATGCAGCAGGTGAGACTGGAGATTCTTTGGATGTTGAGCAACTACTTGTCTTCTCCAAATAGCAGATTGTCAAATGAACTCTGCTCCCCGTACCAACTACCATTGGGGGCCAACACTGCCAGCATGTTGGTAGTGGCACTTGTCACGAGGAAATTCAATGAGCGAATGGACGATTTTCATGCCAGGAAGGCTGCCTATGATTTCATCGTCACATTCAGTGCTCTTTGCAAGATATTACCAGGAAGCAGTGCCACGCACTTTCTCTCTAACCTTCTACAGCACAAACGACAGAAGAAGTACGTCAACCATCTGCACACGGGCCTCTCCACACATTGGCATATCTTATTGAAATTCACGGATGAGACGAGCCTCGCGGCGCTGGCATCGTTACTGGAGAAAATCCAGGTACCCAATAGTATGTCATTAGGGCGTGAGATGCATGCATTGATGAAAGCCACGCGAAGTGTGGTACCAGTACCTCCACGTACATCTCGCACTAAGCAAAGCACCCCACCGCAAGCGCAAAACACCGCAGCACAGAAAAAGGCAGCAAAGAAAACAAAAACAGCGATAAATACGCCACCAACCTCTGACTCCAATCCACGCATTAACCACACCAAGTTATCCATGGACTTCATGAAGTACATCGCGTGCTCTACAAACACCTCCGCCGACAATGCCGTCATCTGCGATCTGATTGGCCAAGGTACCAGCGCTTTAGCAGACCAACTTCCCATCCTGCCCATGAGCTACGCCACCATCAACGCAGCTCTACGTGTCATATCGACGGGACTGGACCACCGATACACCCAGTTTCTGATGCTACACCAAGCAGTCAACCTCCGCTGTCAAGTCGCCAGCACCTTCCAGCAAATCCTTTACAAGTGCTCCAAGCACTTCGATCGCGTTGCCGAAGTTCACTCAATACGAGAGTTGTGTCAGCTCCAGTACCCTCTTCTGAATGAGCATACCATCACCACCACCGCTCAAAACAACAACAACGGTGGAGTG
>JASAON010001465.1:0-34578 GCA_030849065.1 Jaenimonas drosophilae
GGATACAGACACAGTTTCGATATATAAAATCTACCGACGGGGCGGTGGTCGCTCCTTCTAGGGTGTTTGTTGGGGGGTTTGTCGTGATTGTTTGATTGGGTGACCCTCGCGAAGTGCAGGTGTTACGCTATCATTGGGATTGCAAGTCATTTTCCTTTGTTGCTAAAATGCTGATTGGTGTTGTTGGGGTGTGTTGCAGCGGTGGGTGGGTGGCGCGGCGTTTGCTAGGGCCTGCGTTGAACCCTCCCTTATACGGTAAATCTCTTACCTAGGGCGAGGACAGTAGCGGTGTACGTTGCTGGGAAGCTTCTGCTTGGGTTGCTGTTTGTGTGCACTCTCTTTGGATTGGTTTGTTATTCGAGTAATTTGTTGTTTTGATTCTCCTCTATCTCCAAAGAATGTTAAGGCGGTTCCATACTGTACGGATCACCCGATCTTTTTGTCGCGTGGGGAGGTTGTGTTCATCAAATGGCAGTAGAGTGTCTCGCTGTCGCTCATTGAAAGAAGCAGGGCTGAAATACGGAGCAGCTGTTGCGTTGTTTTATTGGGTGACAAATGAAATGATTGTGTGTGCTCTAACGTACTTTCTGCACTACGGTTATCTCGGCAAAGGTGATTTGATTGAATTTTTGGAGTACGTTGGGGCTTCAGACTACATTAACCTGGCAAATATTGAAAACAAGAACTGGAGTCTATTTAACAACTCTATTGTGATTAGCGCGCGGTTCGTTGCAAATTTTTCTGCAGCGTCACTGTTCATGACCTTGTGGACTCCTCTACAGGTTCCATTGTGCATTGCCGTTTACCCGAAGTTTGTGTCGCTTTTCCGAAGGTAGAAAGTGGATGAGTGCATTGGTACTGATAAAAACAATAAATGAGTGCCGGACTGTTGTCTCGGGCATCAGCTCTTCTCTCTTCCATCAATCCTTGTACTCCTCGTGTTTTTTTGTTTTCTACAGTTAGTCACCACATTGAAATGGTTATCAATGAATTTCTGCGAAGGTGCTTGGCAAAGTTACAGAAGCCTGCGGAGAGAGTTACTGCTGTACTGGGAAATGAGGGTGGAGATATGGACAGCATAGTTGGATCCATTTACCTTGCATTTCTGTTGGACTCCTGTACAAAGTTCGGTATCCACAATCCAATCCCGGTGATCAACTTTCAACTTGACGACTTGGCGCTGAGAGGTGACGTGACGCACTTTTTTTCTGAATGTGGCGTTGACGCAAGCCTACTCATTTCAGCCCACCATGGCTGCCCAAAAAATTTCATTGACTTGGCGAGTAGCAGAGTGGAGGGTGTTGTGCTGTACGATCATAACAAGCTACAGACATCCCAATCTCATTTGTCAAAATCTGTTCTTGGAATTGTGGACCACCATGCAGATGAGGGTCTGTACACAGCAGAGTGCAGCAGTCTTCGGGTTATTCGCACAGTAGGGTCAGCGTGTACTCTTGTGACAGAACTGATGCGTGAGAACGCTGTTGAGGTACAACTCCCAAAGTTACTCATGGCGCCAATCATAGTAGATTCAGTTAACTTAGACCCATCACAAAAGAAAGTTACTGAAGAGGATATCGCTGCGTTCAAGTGGCTGGATAGCATGGAAAGGGGTTCCGGTGACCACAATGATCTGTACAGCAGACTTTCCAAGTGGAAAGCAGATATATTTGACCTTTCAGTTGAGCAAAATCTCCGCCGGGATTACAAGCACTTCAATTTCAGCTGCGACAACCCGCAAATTCGCTCTCTTAGTACAGGAATTAGCAGTATCCCATGCTCCTTCCATCAATTTGAATCGAGGTACACAATTTCTGAGATCTCTAATGCTTGCTCCCAGTTCCTTCGCCTTTGTAGCTTGCAGTTGATTATCATTGCATTCGCTGGTGAAAAGAACGGTGTTCACAGTCGAGATATTGCCTTTTTTGCCACAGGATCAACCCACGATATGTTCTCCGCGTTTCTCAACTCGCATCGAGATGGCATTCGTTTTTCCGAACAGGCGAAGGCTGCAGCAGACAGCGACTACTCATTTGTCTGTTATTCCCTGAGTGATGTTACGCTTTCTAGGAAACGGTTAGTTCCTTCTATTGCTCAGTTTTTGAGTGGGAGCTCATTATAAATGACTTGGTTTTATGACTATTTTCATGAAGAATCTCGTCTTACATCAATGACTCTCTATGAGGCACTTATTGAAATCGTTGTTATCTATTTGCCTTGGTTAGCTGGTAGATTTACTCAGTCTTCATTATCCATCCCCACTTTCAAAGTCGCGTCATCAATGGCTCGAGGTAATCAGCGTGACCTTGCGCGGGAAAAAAATGTGAAGAAGCAACAGGACAAGCTGAAGGGCCAACGATCGGATGGTCTGTCCACCGCACAGCGTAAAGAAGCAGATGCAGAAAAAATGCGAGAAAAGCAGGCACTTGCCGAAGCAAAGAAGAGTGCGCAGTAGAAGAAGCTGACTGCCTTCTCATTGAAATTGTGAGATGATTTCTGTTATGTGGACAGCGGCAATGGCGTGTCTCTACCGATGTGGGGCTGCAGTGCTATTCGGTACTTGGGTGGGGGTTTGAATTACATCTCTGGATAAACTGAACACTCTTTCTTCTTTCCATGCTCTTTGTTGTAAGCCTCAGTCGCTTAGGATGTCTTCCTATGACAAGTCTGATCAGATCGGATACGATGAAACCGATAGAGAGCTGAACGCTGAACTTGCTGAGATGATGGCACGCACGCCTCTCCACATTCAACGGCACTTGCAACATAGACTTCATGACGGAATTCTTCAACGAATGAAGGAGGAAACTACCCGCAAGTGCTTCTCATTTATCAGGAAATATGAGCAATGCGTGAACAGTCAAAAACCCTATAACATGAAAGCGTGCTATCCCCATCGTGACGCAATGAATGATTGTGCCCAGGAAGTTAATCGTGAGGAAAACTATCAACGGTATCGACTAATGTACCTTCGAGGTGAGCTACTCAAGTATCACGAACAGCGTATTGCAAGTAAGATGGAAGCATTTAAGGTTAAAGCTCCCGATTCAATCCGATCATGGAAATCAGATTATGCCCCAAAGTATGCTCACATGATGGAAGACCTCGGAGAGAAACCCCTAGGGAATGCGCAGGAGAATTGAAGTTCGTTTTAGTTTTCATGAACAGGAAACGGCGTCTCGTCAGTGTGAAGATCATGCAGAGGTTCACAAGCCCACAACACTTCTCCTTCCTTTTCTGTATTGTGCAATCGGCAACAGCTAGAGTGATTTGAAGGTTGATGCGACATGCGATACGCAAATGCACTGCGTTCGTGGCAACCACCCTTTATCAAACACCTCCAGAAGTCTCAAGTAGAACTGAAAGCTCGTCCCCCTACTGCTCTATTAGAAAAACAGAAACGACAACATGTACCGTTGTCGTTAAAAGCTCGAGAGCAGTTGGCGAGCAAGTCGAGTGATGTCCGCTACCATGTTGTGACAAGTGAGTGGTTTGGTCAGAGGGTGGATGACTTTATTATGCAGCATCATCCAGAATTAAACTACGACGCCATACAAAAACTAGTGGAGCAGGGTCACATCTACCGAAGCCGTAGAAGTGGAAAGCCCCGGTATACTCGACTAACCGACCGTCTTGAGTTTGACGAACTCATCGTCATCCCAACTGAGAAGTATTGGGAGAATCAAATCGCCCCACCTGCTGGCATTGCCGAGCCAACAGACCACGGTCGTGAGAGGTTTTTCTTATCAACGGAGGTGCGCGAAGTGGCACATAATATGGTTCTCTTCAAAAATGAACATGTGATTGTCATCAATAAGCCAAATGGCATCCCCATGATGCCAACAAGAAATCCGCTGGATATGAATATTGCCGATATGCTCCCAGCATGGAAGTACACCAATTCGCAAAAGCCAATTGTGTGCCATAATTTGGATACAGAAACCAGCGGTTGTGTTGTTCTTGCCAGGACGAACTCAGCTCACCGAATGCTTGGTCGAATGTTTGTGAAACGGGTTGTCCCTAACAGCGTTTACTGGACTTTCTGTGTTGGGAAACCAGCAGTAAACTTTGGACGTGTTCGAATGCATTTCGAAACTCAGAAGGGAGACCACGGCGATATAATTGTCGCGCGCCCTTCTCCAACCAAGGATTCAAAAGTGGCCATTGCTGAGTTTGTTGTGAATGCTAGTGCTCTTGAGTTCGGTAGTTTTATTTCGTTTTATCCCCTGACTACGAGACGGCACCAGGAACGAATTATGGCAGCTCACGCGTTGCGCTGCCCACTTTTGGGAGACTCCAAGTACGGTGGTGAGGCTGCATTTCCTTCCTCACTTGACCTTTTCTGGGATCCAGCGGATAAGTCTGTCCCTCTGCATAGCCATCACCGAAAAATTCAATTACCTTACAAAAATGCCGCTGGAGAGTTTGTTTGTGTTACTGCGCCGGTGCCTTCTCACATGGAAAAAACCTTTAAGCGTCTTGGTTGGCCATGTGAGGCTGATGATCCACTTATTCCTGGCTAGTGTTCATCTTTCCTGTGCAAGTGCAGGGCCTCTTCACATTCACCGTTGCTATATCAGCTGTGGGAAAGCTAATACCCCTTCATCTGGGATGCCGTGAATCGATTGTTGTGATAGGCGTTGTTCGCTTTTCCTTATCGTTCTGCTTGATCAACTCCCAATCATTGCTTCGTTCATCTGTGTTCTGCGTAGGACCGGCAGCTTGAGTGGATGAAGCTCTCTACCAATAGCGATCGTGGGACGACTTATGTCGCAGCTAATGGAATGGGGTTTATCATTCGTCGCACCCACTTTGATGCACACGATGAAGTCGAATTTATTCGTAACCGCCTAGAGAAGGAGCTTCCCTCCTTCTGCGTGGACCTTCTCAAAAGAGTTATCAACAGAGATCGACTCGAAGCGTTTCTTGCGTTTGGAATTAATGAGCATGTTTCAGCAACTTCTATCGAGGCCCATACCACCGGGCTCATTGTAGCGGTCGGTCTCATGGATACGCGTGAGTTGACCGAAGGTACAGTCGGCATTTCATTGGTGTCGGTTCTCTTCAAGTATCGAAATATTCACATTGGCAGGCTACTTATTGATCACATTGAACGAGAAGCCGCGTTGCTAGGGGCGCGCCGAGTAGAGAGCCCTTTGTTTAATACAGCGATGCTGTCCCATCTGGGTTATACTGTCTCAAGCTCTACGTTGTACCGTGTAAGAACTACTGCGAAACAGTTAGGGGGCCCTCCGATGGATGCCAAACGTCGGAAGGGCACTGTAAAACGTTCGCGTCTGTCCTCTCCACACGAAGTTGGCCGCTCGATAAAGTGTAGGGACTCTAGAATGAAGACTGAACTTTTTCGGACGCAAGCAGGTGGGCGTACGATGCGCAACCGGTCAGTTGATCCGAGTAGTGGCGACGAAAACCCATCCACCAAAGATGACGTCAACGTGTCCTGCACATCAAAGAGCGTGCAAAAACATTGCACGGAGTGGAGCATGGGGAAACCGAGTTCAGGCACCACCAGCACGAAGGATTCCAGAAAACTGAGAGAAACAGTTGCTCCGAACTCAATTCCCAGTCATCCGAACCCGTGGGCGACAGGCCACATTCGGTTTCGATGTGCTAGGCCAGACGATAAAAAACAGTGGTGCGCTTTACTGCTCTCTGCGTGTAGCTACAACATGGGTGGCATCTCAATGCTCCGACTAACAATGGAAGCGGAGTGCCGTCTTGTAGCTGAGCGCACCAGGGATAGCTGCATCATTGGCCTGATAGCAATGCAGGGTGACGGTTGGATTCCCTTCTTGGCGTGTGATTCTGATCACCAGGGAGAGGGTATTGGTTCATTTTTGCTATTCCTTGCGATGGAATGGGCACGGATCCACGGGGTACAGTCGGTAGCCCTTACTCCTCTCAATCGACGCGTCATATCCTTTTACCAGCGGTGGGGGTTTGAGGCGTTGCACGCAGTAAGTGGTGCGAAGCTCCTCCCGACACAGCTAAAGGGTGTAAGCGTAGAGCACACCACTTTGGTGCGGCAACTAGTGGAGGATGTGTATCTTCTTCCCCGAGGGAGGTATCTCCGACACTACGTTGTGGACTACGAGGGAGCCGACGATGCGCCATCAAAGTCTCCGTGGTATTACTACTATTACGAGCCTGGTCACCCCGCCAAGCCTCGAATAACCGTGCCGCAAGTATGTGTAGCTGAATAGCCCCATGAACGTGGCCCCCGCTGTCGTTGTTCCACTCAACCCACTTACCCAGGAGCCCAATCTTGTGACGTGACGAGCGATGCGCTGAAGTGTTTCGGCGGTTCTTCGAGCCATGCTCAGTTGTACAATGCTTTTCAGACTCTTCTGTCAAGGTCAAGGACAGTGCTGGCCGCTGTAGACTCGCGAACAATGACTCGTTTGTCCAATTTGCATTAGTATTGTAAGGCAAAGGAAACCCTAGACCATCAAACTATGCCTTTCATTGACATCTACGGTGTTTCACAGTTTCGGGATGTGGTGAATAGCCCGGCCATCACGGTAGTTTGCTTTACGGCCGTGTGGTGCGGACCTTGTAAAAGCATTGAGAAAGACCTGGAGAAGCTTACCTACGAGTACCCAAACGTTCGGTTTGCCCGTGTGGATGCGGACAACAACTCCGAAATTGTCACAAAGTGCCAAATCTCCCAGCTTCCCACTTTTATGCTTATTCGAGATGCGAAGCAGCTGGGCTATGTAATCGGTGCAGATGTGTCTCAGCTCAAATCCAAGATTCGTAGCGTGGCGTCCTCATCTTCGTAGCTAGTTACGGAATGTTACTATTTTAGTGTGCGTGATGAGGATTTGTGGAAGCAGTCACCATCACGCTGTTTGATCATTACGTCTTCAGGGTCCAGGACTGCGGAGGTGGAGAAATCTGCTTGTACAGTGCGTGAAGGTATGCGATGAGGAGTATGGTTTTTCAGGAAACTACGTGTGGGATGGAAGGTCGTCCTAAGTTGGCTAGGGTTTGGATGTGTAATGATACTCATTGTGAAAAATGCAGCTGCCACATGCACCTAGTCTAGTAGTAGTTTGCTTGTTATCCCTTTCCATTATTATTCTCGCCTGATACGACTCTCAAAGCTCCTAGTAACCTTGAGGTCTAGTGATACTCCTGTTACTTGGATATAGACGCGTCTCCATTTCACACGTGGCCCACAGCTCTTGTATCATGCGTCAAAATGCTGCCCGAATGAATCTTCTGCAGATTCGTGAGCAGCAACAGCTCAATCGCGAACGTCGAGAGGCAGATGAAAGCGCTGAACAGCGCCGCGCTGAGGCGATGAAAAGAACTAAGCAACAGTATAATCATGTTCCCTCTGCCGTTTTTGGTGGGCAACCAGATCGTGCAAACCGAAGTAGCGCTCCATCTGCCGTCGATGATGTTGAAATTCGTGTATACGTCCGTGAGTGCGATGGCGATGCCTCGCGAAAATACACGTTCTTCGAAAGTGAAGCATGGAATGAAGGGACTGGAGTCTCCGGCAATGGCGCGCCACCTGGGCAACGGACTTCTGTTCCAAGGGCACCACGGGCTGGAGCTCCAGAAAGCGCTCCACCCACCGTTGCACCAAATCAGGGAAAAGTTCCAGTATACCTTCAACGGCGCAAGGCAGAATTGGCAGCAGAAAAGCAGGCTGTACGGGAGGAGGAAGAACGTATGCAGGAATTGGCAAAAGTGCCGCCCGGGCATCGTCTGGTGCCAGAGGAAGAAAAGAAGAGCACGCTAATTCAGTTGGAGCAGCGGCAAGCGGAGCTGGAAAATCAACTTTCAAAGATACCGATTCGCTTTGATACGCAAGCAATTCGCAACCGACGAACAACTATTGAGGAGGAATTGGCTCGTATCGAGACTGCAATTCAGAAATACAGCACCAAGAGACCGCTCTACGTACCGGCTTACTGATGAATCCTTCATGCAGGATCCAGTATGCGTATGAGTAAACTGGATGCATTACAGCTTTTTTCCCATAGAATCCCCGATGCACTCACTGAAGGGGGAATGAATTCTGGGGTGTTGTTTGCGTTTGCGCTCCCCGAGCATTCGTTTTTCCGTGGCAACCACTACCACTGCTGTCTTTGCTGGTGCCTCAGTATCGCTGGCAGCGGCATGAATCTGTGCTAATGCTGAGCGCTAACCCAATTTGCGACTGCAGAGCAACCACTTCTGAATGAGTTAATCGGTACAGCTGTGACTGATTGAGGTATGTTTGTCTCTCTCTCTCTCTCTCTCGCATTTCAACAGCGCTGTGAACTGTAGAGTTTTCTTTTTATCACGAAACGAAAGAAGTCAAGCACCCCCCCTCCAAAAAAAAAAACACTCTATGAGCTTCACTTTTCTTTAGAGTGTTTACTATCCTTTTGCGGATTGTGAACTAGTTGGATGGGGAGGATGTCCACTCAGGAACGAATGAATCCAAACATTGAGAGCAACGCAACTGGTGCTTCGAATGATGATCTTCTTCTCAAAAGCTCTGAGCGCATCCGCATTATGTGCGAGCTCCTTACTCAGATGAACAGCGTTGATTTGTTGGCACTCACGAATCGCTTGACAGCCGCACAGAAGCAGATCACTCAGACGTTTCTCCACGAGGAAAAGTCAAAGGAAACGTCTGGGCTTCTTCTTCATGCCCTCAACTTCATGCAACACTTTTTGAGGTGCTCCACGAGCTTCCTAGAACTTGCAAAGGCGGATGCTCGAGCGAGACATCTCAGGTCGACGAGCGAGGAGCCGACCAGCCCGATTGGTGAGCAGAGAGAATCAAAGACAGCTGCCATCATGCATCCTGCGTGTGAGCTCGCGCCTTCCGCTTCACGGGATGCTGTGACTGTCCCTGAACCTCAAGTTTCGCCTCTTTCCCAGTCACCTGCTGTTGTCGATCCTCCGAAGCGTTGCATGCTCTTCTCGTTTGAACCCGTGGAGGCAACTCCCCCCAAGAGCGTCCTCCATGGAGCTTTGAGTTGCTCAGCCTCATCGCCACCGGGGCACTCTCGGAGAATACTCCTGCAGCCAGGCGTATACTATGAAAACATCATTCTCGAAAACTGTGGCTTTGTGGAGCTATCGGCATCACATCCTGGCGCTCGAGTGGTGGTGTGCCCACTAAACCGAATGGAACCAGTGGTGCGTGTGGAGGGAAGGGATAGCTGCCTTACCACCAGAGGGATTTTGTTTGTGAGTTCCCCAGAGTATGTTTCCAAGCAAACAGAGCTTCACTCACCCATTCCCCCCAGCAGTAAGTCAGCACCCTTGCTTTCTGTCTCCGCTCATGCACGGCTAGTGATGGAAGGGTGCCATCTTTATTGCGGTGGAGGTGGTGGGGTAGTAGGTAGTGGCTTTGGAACACGCATTGATTTAGACATGTCTTTACTGGCGCGTTGCTTATACGCTGGGGTTTACGTGCATCATCAGGCTAGCCTATCCATGAATCGGTGTAAGATAAAAAACTGCGAAGTGGGTGTTCGTTCTGCACTAGGTGCTCGCTTCAGCATCCACGCTTCCTCGATCCAGTCGTCTGAATCTGATGGTATTGTGGTGCATCGTGATTGCATCGGCATCGTAGAGCGGTCATCAGTGTTCAGCAACGGAGGCAATGGAGTGTTGCTGTGCGCTGATGCAGAGCTGAGCTGCGCAGATAGCACCGTCGAACAGAACGCGATGTACGGAATACAGCGTACTCGTGGATCTCGTTTGCGGTTAAAGGGTGCATGTGTACGAGACAACGGCTTACTTCCAGTAAGTGAGGAGGAGGAGGAGGAGGAGTTTCGCCCAGGGGAGGGCACAACATAGATTGACGGTCACTCCAAATTTATCTGTTATGCCCAGATTACACTCGAACAGGGGTGGATGGTGTGCACCAAACGGCACCAATTTGCCTAGCAGTTTCGCTTCGCATGAATGCACCAGTTGTTTGAGTTAATTACTTCCCTTTCCTCTTGTTCTCCTTTTACATTTAGGGCATCGCAGAAGGCTATTTCCTATCTCTAAAAGACAGAAATTATCAAGGATTCATGAACGACGATGCGCTTCTCGAAGATCTCTTCTCTTGGGACAGTGCTTCGTCAGAGACGGGAAAGCTCACAACCTCTTCTGTGAGCCCCAACATCATCCCCTCCTCACGCAAAGAGACTTTGGGCCCGACGGGATCTCAATCCAGCATCCAAGAAGAGAGCACCTCACCAGACCCCGTGGCTTCGCTCAACATTCCAAGCGGTTTAAATGAACGCTTATTTGATTTTCAGAAGGAAGGCATTCAGTGGCTATATCGAAAGCACCGTAAGTCGCGTGCGTGCTTATTAGCGGACGAGATGGGTCTGGGCAAGACAGTGCAGGTGTGCACCTTTCTCGGTGCTCTGTATAAGCAGAAGCTCGCCACGACCACAATCATTGTCGTTCCTACCACACTAGTCCCCATTTGGTCTTCTGCTCTACTGGAGTGGGGGATTCTAGGCTCTCCGATCGTGGAGGTGATGCAGAGCGACGCGCGAGGAAAGCGAACGAGCAAGTGGAAGAAGCTAAAGTTGCTTACCCCAACGGTCATCTTGACCACATATGGAATACTTCGACAAGACGCTGCTCTGGCGAGCGCGTCAATGGTTGACTACGTCATTCTAGATGAAGCGCACTTGATTAAAGATCCCGCGACGAATGCCTTTAAGAGCGCGCTGCAACTATCTGCTCGCCACAAAATCGCGCTGACGGGGACTCCTCTAATGAACCGATTTGACGATCTTTGGAGCATCTTTCAATTTCTGGATGGGTCCATCATGGGAACCTCCCGAGCAAACTTTAGCACCGTCAGCGCAACTCTACTACGGGGAAATGAAAAAGATGCGACAGAAAGCATGCGCAGTGAGGCTGCTGCCGAGCTTGTCAAGCTCCAGGCCATGATTCAGCCCTTTATGCTCCGCCGAGAGAAGAAGGATCTCGCTCACATTTTGGATTCGACGAAGCTGGACCGAGTGGTGTGGGTCAAACTCTCCGACACGCAGCGACGGCTGTACCAGTCCTTTTTGGATAGCCGTCAGCTACCCGCGGAAGCCAGTGGGGGACCGGTCGAAGAGACCAACCCGTTGCTACTACTCACAACGTTGACTCAACTGTGTGCTCATCCGTGGCTGGCTCTTACGGAGCAAGCGTTTGAAACAGCTCTGCAGAACCCATCAAACGCAGTTTGTGAGGAGGTGGGACCCATGCTCAGTGGGTCAAAGCTGTGTGTCGCGTTGGCTCTCATTCGATCCTGCGCGGAGGAGGGCCGCAAGTCACTTGTGTTCTCTCGATCAAAGCGACTCCTTCACATGCTCGCTCGCTGTCTTACGGAGCAAAACATTTCATTTCTTCGAGTTGACGGGGATGTCATGGGGGAGTCTCGCTGTCGGATTGTGGATCGCTTTAACGCAGATCCAACCGTGACGGTCTGCTTGCTCACGACTCAGGTGGGCGGGGTTGGGCTGACGTTTCAGGGTGCTTCTGCCGTCATTCTTCTTGAACCAAGTTGGAATCCTGCAGCCGATCAACAGGCTGTTGACCGCGTCCATCGAGTGGGGCAGTCTAGCCGCAGTGTGCGAATATATCGGCTGGTTACTTGTGGTACCGTGGAGGAGAAGATATACCGCAATCAGGTATTCAAGTTAATGGCCTCTCGGCAAGCAACGATCGCCAGTAGGGCAACAACCGAGGAGGTGGCTTCTGAGCCATCAAACGGGGCTGATTTTCATCGCTACTTTACTCGCATGCAGCTGCGGTGTATGTTTGACATGGGGGATCTGGATGAAAGCCAAACAGCCCAACAACTGGCGGAACTACACCCAGACCCCGTGGTTCAAGAAGAACGCGATGCCATGGTGAACCGGATTCCGAATGTGTGTGACGTAAGTGACTACGGTTGCGTAATGTCCGACGAATTAGCTCAGTCTAACCATCATGTTGAAGACCAGCCAACTACAGAGGAGGAGATTGAGGGCTTGATTTATGAGTTTGGTCGGGCAGAGAAGCGTGAGCGCTCGGATTGCGAGGCAGATGATGCGCCGCAGGAAACCCGAGCGCGTCTTGAACAGTCTGTTCTCCAGTAGCTGGGCACTTCCTTGAAGGTTCCACAGAGACTGCAGGATAGGAGTGTTCTCTTGTTGTACCAAGCGAAGATTGTTATCTCACATTTATTTTCTGTGTACTGTACTCACATATATACTTCTTTCATGGGTATCATTGGAGGAGGCTGGGAGCATACTCTAGTCGTGCTCGCGCTTTACAGATTGGAGTCACTGAACAGCACCATCGTGAATGAATATTTGTGCAGAGCCTCTCCTATATCTCTGTGGCCTTGGTGGTCTGATTGCTCTCTTTTTCTCTTTTCCATCATGTCCTCTTTTTCTCACTTCTTTTTTTCTCCAGACATAGAGGGCACTGTGCCTTCGTTGTGAGATTGAGAGAAACAACACAACAGCTGATTGTGGCATAAGCCAAAAAGACAAGTACTACAGAAGGAAACGACCAGTCATGATTTTTAGCGCACCTCGACTTGTATTTAGTGCGGTTGGCGGGTACGCCACTACTCGTCATTTCCTAGTGCCTATTGCTCAACAGCAGCTTGGCCCACCAGGAAAGGGCAAGCGTGTTCGTCCCCCACCACCTAGTGGTGAAATCAACGCAATGCTATTGGCTTATCAGCGAGATCATCCACTGATCTTCTCTTTTGTGGCTTGCTGGTGTCTTCTGGGTGGCGGCCTGATGGCGGTTGCTGGCGCGGGAGTGGCTATTGCAGAGGTTAGCGATTCACTTGTTCAGTGATGATCTCAACGTTGATTTGTAGTCTTGCCTGATTGGAAACCGTTCAACTATCTCCGGATAGCTTAGATCGTTGTGCTGTCACAAACAGATTTCATACAATACCTCTGCCCATCTTTGGCCCTCGTCTTGGCAACCACACCTTCATCATCTTCCGTCCGTTCTCTCCTTCAATTTTTATCATCTGCAGTACCATTTTTTTTAGTTTTGTGGGGAGTACCGATAAAGGCAGTATATTCACACACACACGCACCTGACACACTCCTGACTTGAGTGTGTAACTTCTTGTTGGAAATCGAGATCATCCCTATCGATCTGCGTCGAGGCGCCATCCACAGCTCAGAAATACTAGGAAAGAAAGCGGCTGCGACTACATCCCCCGTTTTCCGAACTGATGCGAAGCTTTATTGTATACGGTCTGGTGGCCACAGCCACCTTCCAGAAATGCACCGAGGCATCCGAGTACATCAATCAACATTTCGCAGACATGTTTAATGTTGCTGTAGCCCAAGAGGTACCTAGAGATTTCCACACGCGGAAGTCACAGATGATAGAGAGTGGACTCCTCAACGAGGGCGATGAGTCCTTAGAAACGGTTGTCGTTGAAAACGAGAACACAGCAATCTCTGGAGACGTGTTCCTCCAGCAAATGTTGTCCAACACCACCTTTAAGGTTCTCCCATTGGATCGATCTCATCCCGACTCGTATGAGAACCGCGCACTGTATTCATGGAAGGTCTTCCTTCACAATCGAGGCAATAGCTACTGCTGGATGGATATCCTTATTGACAATCAGCCTGCGGGACGAATTACATTTGAGCTGTACTCAAAAGTACTCCCACGTACGTGCTCCAACTTTTGGCGCATGTGCCGTGGCAACGCAGGGAGCGTTGTACCAGAGGGCGAGACGGAGGCCATTGAGTTGGCGTACAAGAACACCACCTTCTTCCGCATTCTCAAAGATGCGTGGGTGATGGGCGGAGATGTTTCAAAAGGACACACAGGCAATGGTGGATATAGTTGTTACGGACGGTACTTCCCTGATGAGTCTTTTGCCATTCCCCATGACGACGCTGGTGTGCTGGGCATGTGCAACGATGGAGAACACACGAACTCGTCCAAGTTCTACATCACTCGTAAGAAGCTCTCTTGGCTGAATCGCCGGTACGTGGCGTTCGGTCGTGTTATTGACGGAATGCCTGTCGTGGATGCCGTGCACGCAGTGAAGGTGAAACACAACCAAGCCCCCTGTGTGCCAATCGTGATAATCGATTGCGGTATCATTGATGTGACCATGTAATGTAGAATGATTAACCAACAGGGCGAGAGGAGACCAATGCGCAAGCTTCTTTCCTGAGTTCTTTGGGTGATGTTTAGAATGAACTTTCCATTCTTTCAACGCAGGTGTTTCCGTTTCCTTGCGTAGCGTGGATTCTCATGTTTGTTACAGTTGCACTACACTTCCGGGGGTTCACTGTTCACCGACTTCGTTTTTTCTTCCCTTTTCTCGTACCTCTTGCGTAGACACATCAAGAGACTATGGCACCCCCCAAAGATGACAAACTGCAGATTCTCCTTAGCAAGGGTTACAGCAAACGCCAATCAATTCGGGCACTTCACGATGCTGGACGTAACCTGACAGTTGCAATAACAATCTTGACCACACAAAAGAGGCATCCAGTATACGTTTTGAAAACAAAAGCTTGTGCTCCTGTAAAGATGCCCAAGCGAGCCTCCTCATCCGCACCACACACTCACCCTGCCCCTCCCACTGCCGTACGTCGGCACCCGTGCATCGTTCAGAGGAACGAGTGCAAGCATGGTGAGAATTGCTGGCTGAAGAATTTACCAGGAGACGTTTGTATTCATCACTTTTGTGGAGACTGCAGTTATGGAGTCGAATGCAGAAACCCGCATTGTGTGGATGGTGTCGATTTGGGACAAATTCGCACGAAGATGGAGCGTGAGCGCCGCGAGTCGTTGGCTACCCAACTGCATCCATGCATCGCTCAGAACAACAAGTGCGACTACGGTGATAAGTGCTACCTTAAGGATTTACCGGGACATATTTGTATTCATCACTATTTGGGGAAGTGCCAGAATGAAGGCAGCTGCAGCAGGGCACATGACTTGAAGGGTGTGGATTTGAGACAAATTCGCCTTAATATGGAACGTAAACGCCGTGAGAAGTTGGCTACCCAACTGCATCCGTGCATCGCTCAGAACAACAAGTGCGACTACGGTGAAAAGTGCTACCTTAAGGATTTACCGGGACATATTTGTATTCATCACTATTTGGGGAAGTGCCANNNTTGGCTACCCAACTGCATCCATGCATCGCTCAGAACAACGAGTGTCTTTACGGTGACGATTGCCTCCTTAAGGATTTACCGGGCAATGTTTGTACTCATTACTTTAGGGGGAAGTGCCAGTTTGGAAGCAAGTGCAGCTATGCGCATGACGTGAACGGTGTTGATGTGAGGGAGATTTCCATTAACAGGGTGAGTGAACGCCGCGAGACGATGGAGTTGGAGCGCCGTGAGAGGGGGAAGCGTGAATGCTGCGAGGCGAGGGAGCGTGAGCGCCGCGAGATGTTGGCTACCCAACTGCATGCATGCACCGCTTAGAACGACAGGGGTCGTTGCGGTGACGAGTGGCTCTTTAAGGATTTACCGGGCGATGTTTGTACTCATCACTATTGGCGAAAGTGCCAGAATGAAGGCAGCTGCAGCAGGGCACATGACGTGAATGGTGTGGATTTGAGACAAATTCGCATCGATGATGAGCTTGAGCATCGTGCGAAGATGGCAATGGCACTCGATCACAAAGCAGGAGACAGCTCGCTCCTTGACTTGCATGGATTCTATCGGGAGGAGATACTGGATGTTGTTCATCGCCGTGTTCAGACATGTATGGCACGACGGATATCATCTCTTTGCATTGTGACGGGGGAAGGAAGACATAGCAGAGATATGCTACCAAAGCTACTTCCAGAACTACTGGAATTGCTGCGTTCTGATACATTCCTGATACAGAATGTAGAAATTGTTTCTGTATTTCGGTGGGCAGTGAAGGTGCGATGTGCTCCCCGGACTGACTGCAACTGGAAACGTGGAAAGTTGCAGTCAAAAAACATTAAGCAATGTTTTTATTTTCAAAGTACTCCATTTTGGGCTATCCTCCACGAAAGAACATAGAAGAGGAAATTTCAAAGTATTTAGGAAGTAAACAAATCCATATGAAAGATTCCAGAACGTCAACCCCCGGTTCTTGTATTCTTGGTGAAGCATTGCGTTGGGAATGGAGGGCGTTACTAGCTGACAAGGAGAGGGCTCCGTCAAATTTCCACGTGAATATATGGATCGACAACATTCGGATCCATGAGCCACGGCCAATTGTGAAAAATTGAACGCGTACCATACTTGCGCTTGCAGAAAAAGCTTCGGTGACGATGGGGGATTGTGAAACCGCCGTCACTGATTACACTTTTGTAGGTGTTCACTTCAACCATGATACTCACAAGGTTTCCCTTGGCAAGAAATCTCATAACCACGTATTGAATACCCCTTTTGGAGTTTATTGATCGGTGGTATTCGGTATACCGCTGTTTCGGTACTACTTCATACTCAAATTTGTCAGGCGAAAACTCAGTGCTCTGAATAGAGGCAAAAGTAGAGACACTGATAGTGCGGGAATCACACCTTTTGTCGCAATGATAAATGATCAATTATTGTAAAAGATGCGCGACAACACCCCACGCACAGTTGGGGATCACAACGATAAAGAAGCGACAGCATTGACTGATTTCCGACGCCTCCCTCCACGTTGGGGGGGGGGGGGGAGGGGCATTTTTTTTGCCACGGACGGCACAATCCTCATTTGCGGTGGGCGATGAGAAACCTCGCCACCCATGATGATCATGCAAGCAGAGGCACGAGCTGTTATGCTTGCCCTTGTAAGTTTTCAAAGTGTATTGACCCCATCTTTGCGAATTCTTGTCGACAACACCTCTACATTGGGCGCCCCCCGAAGGGGTACCTCTTAAGTCCGGAGCTTTATTGACGGAGCTAGCTTACGTCGCACACTTGTTGCAAGAACAGGGGATACAGACACAGTTTCGATATATAAAATCTACCGACGAGGCGGCGGGCGGTCCTTCCAGTGGCTGGTGAGTCAGCACTAGCGACAGGGTATTTACCGCGAAGGGGAGATATGGACCCATGGGTCATGATTCTCATTTCGTAAAGGAAATGCTTCTAGGCTACGTGATGAAAGCTGAGTGACTCCCACGATGAAAATGTGAGGGATTGGGTAGTCCGGTAATACGGTGGTCTGAAAATGCCATCTCAACAGTGCCCTCCCTTCTCTGTAGTAGCATTCTATTCTATTGCTCCATTTATTGATGGGAATCCATTGCTGTACGGACCGAAGATAGATGGATGTATATCATTGTATGGCATTTTCCATGACGTTAGTTCCAGAGTACAACTACTAGGTGACTACTGGGGGGATGGGAGGGAGGGATTTTTACTGGAAGAGTCAGCTTCATTCAATTTTGATTGCTTCTGTTGTCTGTCCTGTGTAGTCATCAAAGAAAGCAAGATATGCCACCACCCAAAGATGATAAACTAGAATCTCTCCTTGACGAGGGGTTCAGCAAAGGAAGAGCGATTCAGGCACTTAAGGATTCAGGACGTAGCCTCGAGGTTGCACGAAGAATCTTGGCCACGCAAAAAGCACATCCTGCAGCGGTTTCGAAAACAGCAGCTTGCGCTCCAGTGAAGGTGCTCGAGCCAGCGTCTCCATCTGCACTACATAGTCCCCCTGCCCTACCCACTCGCGTCCGTCGGCATCCATGCATCGTTCAGTATAAGGAATGTTTTTTCGGTGATAGGTGCCTCCTTAAGGATTTACCGGGCGATATTTGTATTCATCACTATTGGGGGAAGTGCTTGCATGGAAGTAGCTGCGGTAATCCACATTATGTGAACGGTGTCAATTTGAAACAAATCCGCCTTAACAAGGAACATGAACAACGCGAGATGTTGGCTACCCAACTACACCCATGCATTGTTCAGCACAATTACTGCCACTACGGTGCTCATTGCTACATGATGGATTTGCCTGGAGACATCTGCATGCATCATTTTTGGGGAACATGTTCGTTCAAAAGTGGTTGCCGGAACTCTCATAGTGTTGATGGAGTGGATTTACAACAGATGAGAGTACAAATTGAGAAGGAGAGGTCCATGAGCTACAACGCAGTGCATGACAATAGTTGGGAAAATGGTTCCAGAGAATCTCCCCAAGAAGACTTGTTTGCTTTTCAAGGCAGACGCCAACATGTGGATCCTTCGCCTACTGCATGTGCAGAGGATCCAGCTCAGATTGGAGGAGGAGGAGGACCCTCCTCTCGACCAACTCCTTTCTTGGATGCTTTCAAAGCTCTCCCGTCTTCGCAGGAAGCTCCATGGCAGCCACACCGTGCTAAGGATGGGAGCAGAGAGCCTTGTGCGTCTACAGGCGAATTGAATAACCCATGCCTCAACTATCAACAATGCTATTTTCACCACGAGAGAAATCACGGTGGACCTCTTTACAATGACCGGCCAACAGCGTCGTCAACGACGAACCCACCTCCGTACTCAGAGTGTGTCGCTAGCATGCCGCCATTACTACAGGAGCAAGAAACGCCGACCGATGAACGTGATACAAGAGATGATGCAGCGGTTCCTGAGCCGCCTTCTCCACACGTATCTGCCGACTGTCTTCCATCGGATGATGTGACAGACGACGCCAACATTGGTTCGCCTGCCACTTTCATTGACGTGGATGCTGAATTCAATGGCGAGTGGATGGCAAGTGAGCCCATGCTTTTTAGCGGTGCAGAAATGGAATCGTTTTCTACCCTGTGCGAGACCTATCCCCACATTAGCCCCTCGTTAGTTCGGGATACCTTGCGATCAACAGGGGGTGATGTTCACCGAGCGGCAGAGACCCTTCATACCATCTTCTACGCAGCACAGGCGGATGGTACCGAGAACGATGATGCATTAGCCGCTGTGTTGGCAGAGGAGGAAGATAAAGCCGAGGAAGTCCTTCAGAGTGAGAAGCGCTGCAGCGCGTTGCTAAATCTCTGCTACCTGTTCCCTACGATTGAGGTTTCTGTCATTGAATCCGTGCTGACGCGTTGCGACGGTGACACCTCCGATGCCTACTTTGCGCTGTTTAGCAGACACAATGGCATTACCATCAAGAGTAGCAATAGGAGCACATCGTTGGAGAGTCTGAGGAACGCGAATTCGGCACACGTTGTCAGCCTACTCCAGCGCTATCCACATATTGCTGAGGAGGTGGTGATCAGCGTTTTTGAAGCGACGGGTAAAAACCTCAAGCTGACAGCCGAGGCTCTGAACCAGTATTCCACAGAAACAATGTCTCTCATGAAGGAGCGGAGCATGCGTGCGACTGGCTCTGCACCTTTCCTGATGCCTCAGTTACCACGTCCAGCTTCGCAGTTGCCGCAGGGTTCCATGGTGCCGACTGAGATTTCGCCCGATTGTGCTGACGCTTGCCGGAAGGCTCAAGAGGAGTATGGTGATTGGAGGAGTATTCGTCGAAGGGCCTACGACGTGAACCGTTTCCGCATTCAAATGCAGAGCAGGGCCGCCAGCTCCATTGGTAGTCGAGAAACTCAGAGACTTCTCATTAAAGAGGCCAGTCGGCTTGGCGCAGAGTACGAGCGCTTAAACCATCTTGCGAAGCTGGCACTGGAACTCGAACGCTCAGCAGGAGACAGCTCTCTCCTTGACTTGCATGGCTTCCACACGGATGAGATACTGGATGTAGTTCAACGTCGTATTCAGACATGCTGCAAACGACGGGTATCTTCTCTTAGCATTGTGACGGGGGAAGGAAATCATAGCAAAAATGGGCGACCAAAGTTATTCCCGACACTGCTGGAATTGCTTCGCACGGATGCGTACTTGAAATCGAAAATCGAGAAGTTTTCTGCTGGATCGGGGGTAGTGA
The DNA here is from genome assembly GCA_030849065.1 of Jaenimonas drosophilae. NCBI lineage: Eukaryota > Euglenozoa > Kinetoplastea > Trypanosomatida > Trypanosomatidae > Jaenimonas > Jaenimonas drosophilae. The sequence continues at coordinate 19,861 of JASAON010001465.1, forward strand.
AGGTGCGTATTCGCAACTCGTAGTCGCAGTCAACCTGGTAACGGCGACTCCCCCACCTTTGGAGTCGCAGTCTACGAGTAGTGAACATGGAAAGATTTTGCTTCTAAAACAGAAAAAGAAACTTGCGCAGGAATGTGGTCGCTCGAATCTCAGATGACGCCAGTAGATGTTTTGGTGCACAGACGCAGGGAAATGTCTCATGGCATCATTTGGGAACAGCGACATTGCTTCTGCGCGAGTTCTTTTGTAAAGAACTTCTATTGATGATGCTGTGAGAGGCCAGCGCACCGTGATTGCATTCCTGCTTGCCATTCTGCACCGTGTTGATATTTTTTTTTCTTTTCTCCGCTTTGAGCTCCATGTGGATGTACCAGGTGTTTTTGTAGGTGCTCACTGTGTTATTCATGACCTCATGCCGCGGCATACTCATTGCGGGCACCACAAATCAAGCCCGAACACAAATGGCGGAGGGTTTTTTGCGTTCACTCACGAACGGGCGTGTGTTCATTGCCAGTGGGGGTGTGCATCATGCAGATAGCAGAGTGCTCAGGGAAGCTGTTGCATCTATGCGTGCCGTTGGGGTGGATATTTCAGGTCAAGGCGTCTCTTCCCTCCAATCGGCTCATCGACAGCGCAGCACATACGACGTGTACATTAGCATTGATCGCTCATACTCAGATCGTCGCCCATCATTTTACGCGCGACGTACACCAGAGTACCACCACGAGCTCGATGGGCGGGAATTGTTTGGCGATGATCTGCTTGCTGGTGCGATGCCGTCACACTGGGCTGTCTCGCGAGACGCCACCGATGCCCGACAACAATGGAACCTGTGGAGTCCGAGGGACCCTCGAATTTTTTACGAAAACTCAACGCGTAAGTTTCAGGATCACCTGTACGAAGGAGAGCCACAATTCATGCGATTGGCAACCCACACAGCCCGGGATGCTGTTCGATGCCACTCGGATCGATGGGAAGTTCCTGAGGTCCACCAACGCTTTGCCATGGAGCGCGATGCTGCCTTCCAGAAACGAGTGAATGCCGTTCGTGATGATGTGGCCCCCCGTTGCATCCGTTTACTGCAGCATCTAGAGTCCATCTATTGTGAGGAGTTGATTGAGAATAAAGACCTGCTGCACAGTCTGACTCCGCGGACCTCATCTGCTCTGTGAGGGAGGTGCACTGGCGCATCCTTGAGTGATGGATGATGGGGAGTGGGAAGTGCCCATACCTCAGGAGATGAGACAAATGGCTGCGCTGTAAATGCGCTCTTCACACTACTGTCAATGACGACATATCTTGATGGGCATGTACTCTGTACCTAGTGCAGGAGCTACACACCTTGCTACCCACTTATGTATCTCTCCTGACTTTTCTTCTCCTCCATATTGCTAGCTCTGGGCCAAGCAGATTGATTATCTAGTGAGGCTTGTTGTTGGCAATGTACAACGGTCTGGAGGCAGCTAAAGTGAAGGGAACGGGGCTCAGCGGCTACGTCCAGCGTAGTAAGGCTTCTGCGGTGTCGGGCGGCCTTTCTCAGTTCAACGAAGTAGGCGAGGAAGGTAGCCTTGGCGGCACCAGCAACCCACTTCGGGAGCGCCGGTCTCACGCAGAGAACGAGGAGCTCGACCGACAACTAGCTGCACACAAATCGCTGCGCGAGGTTCATCTTCAGGTCTTTCTCTACCGTGAAGATCGCGCTGCCCAGGGTATCGACGCTGCCACCGTAGACCGTGAGTGTGCGGAGCTGTATCAGGCACTCATGGCCGCCGTGGAATCGGCCCGTCGGACGGAAACGAAGGCCGAGCAACAAAAGTCTGCTGCTCGTTTTGCGGCATCGATGGAGGCCCAAGAACGTGGTCAACGCCGTACTGGAGATGCTCCGAAGATGCACATAACCGAGGATGGTGCGAAGCGAGTACGGACGGAGAGACCGGAGTGACGGGTGTGGTTGCACGCCACGTAAGCGATTCAAAAACACGAATATTCCTAATCACTGCGCTCAACTCTACAATGAACGAAACGAAATGTACCATGGTGCTTTATTAAATGGTTCATTTCCTTTCATCTTCTTCCTTGGCTTGCGCACTCGTTTCTTTATGATAGGTGCCTCCTGCCTGACCTCAGCAATTGGATTGGTCCACTTGCTTTTTTATTGTTGATTTTTGCCAACGAAGGAAGGTGCCCCCACACAAAATAGAATCGGCCCTTGTTGTTGTTGTTGTTGTTTGCGCTCGCCATTGGCGTCACATTCATCACTGTCCAACCCACCATAATATCGTTGCTGCTCTTCTTCTCAGGAACCCCCCCCAAAAAACGCGCGCAACCTCGACAAAAACAGCCCTCTCTCTTGTTTTTTTTTATTGTGCGGGCCCAACATAGATTTCGGCACCGTTTCTCTTTCCACCTTTTTCGTACCCACCACCATCATCTCCGATCAGCTGTCTTCTACCAACGACAGCACAGAACCTACTTCCTGTGGACGAGGGCAAAGGGCGGATGCGTGACCAGCTGCCTCCGTAGTCCTCCTTTGTTGCTCATCTTTATATTGGCTTAGTCGTGCAGAAAGTTGAGATCTCTTCATTTTTTCTCACCCACTTCACCCCCCCTCTCGCAGCTCGATGGGCTCGTGCTGCAGCTCAGCAGACGCCTTGGCCACACCGGCACAGGGGAAGCCATCGAGCACCGCCACGACGCACAAGCGCAAGCGATCCTCACGGCCTGCCGCTGCGGCACCGGTGGTGGAGGATCGTCTGGCGGGGCAACATCGGGAGCCCTCCGACGACGTGCACGTTTCTCCATCAGCCAGCCACTCCAAGAAGCGCAATAACAACACCATGCCGATCCTCTCCCCCCCTCTGGAGGATGGCGAGACGCTCGTTGGGGGTGGCGGCGGTGACGACATGCCGTCGATACAACTTCTTCCGCCCTCTCCCCCACCCCTGGTGGAGGCACGTGGGGGCCAGATGGATAGCCCCCCGCTCTTTTTCCGTGCGAGCCATGACCTTCGAGCGGCCTTGTCGCGGTCTCGAACCTCGGAGCGCGCAAATACAATTCTGGAGGAGCTCATCACAGACACCTTCCAAATATCTTCCTCGACCCCATCCGACAACGGGGCGTTGCGATCTGGAGGAGATGAGCTATCCTCGTGGGTGGAGATTAGCCAGCCAACACAGGCACTGTTGGTGGATCGAGCAAGTCAACCATCTTATGGGCACAACTCAGACGCAACGGAGTTGGATGCTGTGTCGTCTGAGCGTGGTTTCCCACTTCAAGACGTGCGACGCTACGCCGTGGCCCAACGCGAACGAGAGCGGCGCCACTTCTACACTCAGGAGGCCGAAGCGCGCAACCGGCTGGAGCGCCTTCAATGCGTGGCGACGCAGCGTCTAATCAGTCGTTTGTGCAAGGAGCACTTTATGCTGGAGCGTGGTGGCATGCTTCAGTTGTTTTTCCTGGAACGGCTCTCTTATCTCTTGTGGATCACGGAGTCTGACGAACAACTCCGTCGTTGGCAGTTGCGGCGACAGCGCAAGATGGAGTGGGGTGCGGCCCGGCAACTCTTCCAGTCGATGATGCCAGTACCCTCTTCCAAGAGCGACCCACAGCCAATCCCTGGTAGCCCCCGTGAAGCGCCGGAGGATGCGGATGCTGGTGCGACGACATCCGAGCGGGGCTCCGCCGTGGAAGCATCCCGCTCCGCCTCCTCCTCCGTGTCAATCGATGAGGAAGGGACGGACGAGGTGCCATCATCAGCCATTCGTGGACGACCTTCTTCGGCTCCGGTGATTCTTTCACTCCGTGGAGGAGGGTTGACTATGGAGGAGTCCAGCAGCTCCACCGAGCGAGGTAGCGCACCCCACCGGTGGCGGCGGCAGTGGAAGGCGCCTGGGGTGAGTGCGAGAAACGCCCCACCTCCGGCGACGACGAAGCGGGTTGTGCGGTCGACGACAGATCCCCCCGGAGGTGATGGCGGATAATATGTCAGCCGCTTTGTGGTGGAAGGATGTGCGTGTCTCTTGTGTGGTTTGTGTGCGTGCTGCGTGTGTCATGGAGGGAGAAGTATAAAGAGCACCTACCTCAACCACTTCCACACACAATTGGCATGAGGTGTACAAGCAAGCAGAAGTAGATGATGGGGGGGGGGGAGCGGGTCGCTGTCCTTCCACCTCCCCTTTCCTCTAGCGGCTCCGCTATCCTCTTCGGGCCGCAATTTTTATACCCTCATTAGTTTTCATCATCTTTCTTCCTGCTATGTTCTTGCAGCGGGTAAAGGACGAGATACTTGCATGTTGACGACAGATGACTTTTAGAAAGGAGGGCTCCCCTCCCTGGATTCTGAGATGCACAAGACACATTTGTGAAAACACGAAGATCGACAACTCTGCGCTTCTTCTTCTTCTCCCTTGATTCTCCGCTAGGCAATAATTGTCGTGCAGTGTTGCAAGCTGCTTCCTACTTGCATCATGTCCGTGCAGCTAGAGCATTTGATTGACTCACACGCGAGCTGTCATACCTGTTTTGGAGATGTGTACGAAGGGGCGTTGAAGGGCGTGGATGGAGAGTTCAACACAGTTCTTCTGGCGGATGCTCCCAAGGGAGATGCGGCGGAGGGAAGTGTGGAGAAGATGCTGCAACAATGTCGCAGGACGTTCATTCGCGGAGACCATGTTATGTTCATTGGCTTCACCAAGTCGAAGTAGCACGACAACTCCAAAGACGTCTTTATCAAAAAAGAGTGTGAATCACTCCTTCCACCGAAGAGATGATCCTCCCACGAAGATTGGCTGGAGGCCCCTACGGACGGGCGTGTCGGTTCAACCACACCAGCTGCTAGTGTCGTGGATTCTAAACAAGACTGACGGATAATATTGGAGGTGTTGCACGCACTGCCTTGAGACGGGTACTGAATGAAGCACTCCTCTTTACTTTTCTTCGGGGTTGTTTTGTTGTTGTTGTTAGGGTAGCAAGGAGAAGGACCGATGGCTCTTCCTGGTGTCGCACGATATGATCGTATGCCAACGCGCACGAAGGCGCAGTTTGCGTGGATTTCTATTCTGGTGTTAGGCTTTGCATATCAATTCTTGAATATGACGGTGTTCCGAGTACAACCTAAGCGAGAGGAGCAAATGTACGTGCATATTCAGAAGATCTACGGAGACAACATCCCAGAGGAGCTCATTGAACTGGCGAAGCGGCAGCGTGAGGCGCAGGATGCACTCTCGCTCACCAACATGCTTCGCACGCCGACTCCGGGCCAAACGTCGAATGCCTTGCAGAATGAACTTGATCCTCGCCGACTTCTTGATTTGAAGAGCTGGAACGGCTACTGATGGCGAACACCATCTTCCACAGCACTTGGAAGACTCATACTCTTCCCCAGTCAACACAACTGCACACTTCACTGTGTACTTCACCCTAATTGCCTTCCTTGTATCTCTATTGACACGACACTGACACCATCACTTTGAGGGATGCACTTGAACTGTCTTTTCTTGATCTCTCCTTTTGGTCTTGCTTCTCCCACTGGCGGCTCGCTTGTGCTGGTGTAGGCTCCAACAGTCGTCTCCTTTTATCTTTGTACGTTTAGGAATGCGGATACACGTGCACGTCCGTGAGAAAATTGTTGCCCTCCAGTGCGGGGATGGCTCTCAGGATGTGATGTGGTTAGGCCACGCAGCCATGGTCCACTACGACAGCAGCTTTGGCAAGAAGTATGGCGCTCCGGTAGCGATTAGGAAGGAGGGTGGCGTAGCTTGCGACTTGACGGCGCGAATCAGCGAAGTACTCGGAGATGAACAACATGTCTTTGCCGAGCTGGAGGCGGACATTTAGACGTCTTCCATCAACCCTGCTCTCCCATCTTGGGAGAAGGCCTTGTGTTAATGGAAGGGCAATGTATAGTCCCCATCACACGTGAGTATTGTTGGTGAACCGTAATGAACACTACTGAAGCACTGCTCAATCCATCTTCGCTCCATCCTTGTTGCTGATTGCGAACCATCCATCTCACCCCCCACTTCTCTTGTGTTTTTATTCTTGGCAACCACAGCCGTGAAGAGGTGTTCTGGATCAAATAGTGTTTATATTTGTAGCTTCCGGCAGTGGCCATGATCTCCGGCTCTCAGGTGCGTCAGGTGACGCGCGCAGTCGCCCAGGGCGATGGGGATTGGGCGAACGTGCCACGATGTATTCGTGAGGCCATTGTCCTGTCACTGAGTCGTAGCCCCGAAACGGCAGCGATTGCTGCCCAAGGTCTGTCAACCCCACGCACCCCAAACAACAACAACAACAGCAATGTACGCCATGCACGTCCGTCGAATCGCGCGGCTGCTGTGTCGCCTGTTCCCCCAGTCCTCACGGAGGAGGTTGTGGAGCGCAGCGTTCAAACCTTTGAAGATGGCACCTGGCTACGCGACCAAGCAGTGCGCAGCTACGCCCAGTTCCACAACAGCGTGGAGGCCTTGTACACCGCCATGTCAGGCCAGCTCTATCCACTCTGGCGGACCTCCATGCAGTTGAATCATGATGTTCTCGAGCAAATCCGAGAGCACTATGGTGCTGCCCCAACCGATGTGATTCCTGATGGCATTGCCCTGGATGATGAGGTTGTGGAGCGCGTGGAGGCCCAGGAAGCTGTCCTGGATGATCTTGTCTTCTTGCTGGACCGCCTGCGTGGTGCATCGGTGCGCTTCGCGGCACACTATCTCAGTGACACGGAGAAGCTCGCCATGGGAACCAATCCAGCCTATCTACAACCGGAAGAAGTGGATCGTGAATGGGGAGACAGCCGACGACACTCTGGAGGGAAGCATCGAGGAGCATCTTCCAGCACGCTTCACGCCAAGAAGGCTGCCGCTACTCCTTGTCGCGCGCAGCTCGGTCGCTCGTCCTCCCACTCATCCTCTCGGCACCTGGCTGAGATGGGACGACAGTGCGCGCGTCGCCAATCCGACAAGACCAGCCACAGTGAGTCTCTCCACTTCCAACCAGATGCCAAGGCTGACTTCTACCAGGACAACGAATCGCCAGGGCAGCGAAGGCCATCTTCATCGTCGTCCTCATCTCTCGCTTGATGTTTTCGGCGGAAAAACCTACCCGGATAGGGCACCAAGAAGAGAGAGAGAGAGATAGAGAGGGTTCAGCGAGGGTGCGCGCATGAATGGCCATAGCCATTGAATCTAGATGTCTTGCCGCACCCAAGGAAGACAACACAAACTACCGGTGCTGACGTAGTTTCAGCGAGGCCACAACGACGATTGTGTATATCCCCGTCCGTCCTCTCTTTTTCCCCCTGCCGACACCCTCAGTGATACCAACAACCTTCTCACGCCTGATATTGCAAAAGGAGCATGCAGCTGTGTCTCCACTACTACCCAACCCAATCATCATCATTCATCACTCCCTCCTCCATTGTCCTAGCTACATCACCCTACAGAAGTAGAGGTGCCGCTACCTCTCTTGTTGGCTCATTGGGGTTGAGCTAATTCTATTTAGACTGATGCCAGAGTCCCGGACGCTCCTACCTCGGCGTGAGGGGGCCGCACCCATCTTCCTCCGACCTTACGTGGAGGCCCTCGTCACTGCTCAACGTCCGCCGGCGTTCTTCGTCCCCAACCTCACCTCACTGGAGGCGCCACCAGTCCCCACCGTCTCTGCCTCCTTCTCCTCCCGGAGGAGCGAGCCACGGACGAAGGCTGCCGGGCGGGCCAAGCACAGCCAGGCATCCGTGGCGGGCCTCGCGAAAGGGGGCCGGGGACAGGCACAGCCACGTGGGCGCTCTCCGAGCCCACAGAGTCGAAGTCGCCCTGCGGTCGTGAAGAAGCTGCTCGATTTTTTAGACGAGGTGCATGAGATGTATGAGTGCCGAGACAACATGGAAAGGCAGGTGGAGGGTGCCATGCGGGATGACCCGCGCCACGACCGCGGGGGGTCGTCTGCATCCACGACACGCCTGGTTCGAGAGCAGCGAGCGGCTCTTGACGTGGTGCTGCACTCCCTCGAGCTGCTGAACGAGGCTTCGGCGGAGTTGGTGTCGTCACTACTCACTCCAGAGGAAAAGCGCCACCTTGGACTCGATTCACACGTGTTTCAAACAGAGGATGCGCGTCGTAGAAGCTACCAATATAACCAAGGCTGCACGCCCGCGCGCTCTCCTACGAAGAAGAAGGTTGGCCCGCCAACTTCGACGATTGGGAGGCCAACCAAGGTGACGGACCAGTCAACGTTGTCGTCGGTAGCCATGAAGGACTCTCACCGGAAAGGAGCTACACTTGGAGCATCGGTCTCACCCCACCATGCGGATCCTTCGACCGCGGCAGCCCCCACTCAGCCGTCAGTGCCTGACGTCAAGCAACATGCTCATGAAGATGATGATCTTGTTCAGAATACTCCCGAGCGCTTTGCTCGGCGAGGTACGACGGCGCTCAACTCTACCAATGGAGATGCAGAGGGCTCCACGCACAATCAGACAGGATTCTCTTCTGACCCAACACATGGTCCTCACTCTTTGTAGCATCGACACCTTTCCGGGCTGTTCTTTGGATTGCCCTGTACAATACCCCCTCCACGTGATGGGAGTAGCTTGAACCAACACAGCGACACACTCCTTCATGCACAAGATTGATGCACTTTAGTAGTAAAATTGATGATGAGTGTACATCCCCACTTCATCTCTTCCCTCACTTTCCTTTCTTCTTCTGCAGTTGCTGATAGCTCACCAATGCGACGAGTTGCATTTGCTGTGTTGCGCACATCACTCCCGCGAGCGGCTGGAGCCCCGTGCCGTGTGCTTCCGTTGACGGCCGTGACGGCTTCTTCGTCTTCCATCGCCAACCCCATGTCTTTTCAGCGCTGCACCATGGCGAGCAGCAGCGGACCGACTAGCAACTCTACTGAGAGGCGTGTTGGCGGGGATGTGGAGGAGGAAGAGACGCACCCCGACTTCCAGCCCCGAATCATCTCCACTGACTTGGCCGAAGACGAGGTGGCGATGATCAAAAAGGATATCAACGACACCATCAAGGACGAGGACTTGGTCGTCTTTATCAAGGGTGTGCCAGAGGCGCCCATGTGCGCCTTCTCCAAGAAGATGGTGGATGTTCTGGAGGCGTTGGGGGTAGAGTACACCTCATTTGATGTCCTTGCCCACCCCGTGGTGCGGACCTACGTGAAGGAGGTGAGTGACTGGCCGACCATCCCCCAACTCTTCATCAAGGGGGAGTTCACTGGGGGGAACGACATCATCCTGAAGATGGCTGAGAGTGGAGATCTGCAAATGTTGCTGGATGAAAAGGGGATTAAGCACCGCTTTCAGGAGAAGCAGGAGAAGCCGCAGACGTCGTGATCGGGGGGAAAGTTGTTCTTCATTGTGAGGCGTCCCTTCCTTCACAAGCTTCCATTGGCCAGGCTAACGTAACATTGGTTGTCACCATCTTCCTCACCATTTTCCTTGTTCCCACCTTGTTTGTGGCCTGCATGCACAGGGAAGGGAGGGCTATGTCGTGACTATCGACGCGATAGGCTTGATACTGTGGAGCAGATGATCATGGCCTACATTGCGCAAGAACAACAACACTCATTTTTAATTCTCCCTCTCTTTTTTTAGTAGCGTTGCAGAAACCACACAACCTTGGTGGATTTTCGATTGCCTGCAAGTCATGGCCTCTGCCATCACCACCAACGTAGTTGGGGGATTGGGCAATCAGCTGTTCTTGGTGGCTAACCTTCTTGCTACGGCGAAGCGTCACGAGCTGCCTGCCGTGCTGCCGCGCTATCCACTGTCTAGCAGCTGCGAAGCTCCACGACCGACGTACTGGCGCTCCATCTTTGAATCACTTGACCACTTCAACGTTGGGGCGGATCTCCCGCGTGGGGTGCAGGAGTTGGTGGTGACGGAGCAGCGCCCCGCCTCTCCCATCCAGCTCAAGCTCCCGAAAAGCCCCTGTCTTGTGAACCTCACAGGATTTTTCCAGTCGGCAGCCTACTTTGACGACCATCCACTTATTCATCAGGTTATTCCTCCACGCTTGCACGCAAATGCCCGACACAACTTGACGGCCAACTACGCCGAAGGACGGGAGGAACACTGGATTGGTCTCCACGTCCGCCGTGGGGACTACATGCGCATGCAGGATGTCTTTGAGGTGCTTGACTTCTCATACTACGATCATGCCGTTCGTCACCTGCTCGGCCATGCTCTTGTTCGAGAGGCCATCGTAGCTCATTCACCCACGTCGACGGCATCTCCATTGCTCACCCGCCACCATCTCCTCGTCTTTTGTGAAGAAGGAGATTCATTTGCTCGCAACCTTGTTGGTTTCTTTCGTGCAAAGTACGACGGAATCCGTGTGTCCTTGGTTCATCCACAACATGAGAAGGCGGAGTCGCTCACTTGCGATGAGACGCAGCCACGTGAGGTGACGGAGTTGCTGATGCTGTCCCATTGCCACGATGTCGTCATGGCCAACTCCACCTTCAGTTGGTGGGGTGCCTACCTCAACTCGGTCCCACTTCACAGGGTTGTTGCCCCTGCCAAGTGGTTTGTGGGCTACCCCTACCCCCAGTCGAATCACCTCTACTGTGACGATTGGATACTGGTGTAGGGGCCCTGGTCCACCCTGCATCTTCACACGTGACTGTGCGCACACGCCATCACACCTAACCACTGCCGTCCTTTTCAGATTGCCGATGTGGTCACTTGTCAACGAACACAATTGGTGAATAAATCATACACTCTGCCAAGAGACCCCCCCCCATGACAAGCATGAATGCAAGCACTTCAATCCCGTTCGCATCACGTCTTTTGGTTCAAGGGTAGATCTCTCTTTTCCCCCTCATCCGCCACAGATCGTGGTGGGTGATACTTGGGAAGCTTTAGAAGTTGGTGTGTGCACTATCGTAACATGAAGGTTGCCACTCTCGGCGAGGAGTCGACGAGTCACCATGGCGTTCGATCATTCATGGCGTGGAGTGCGTTAGGACTGGGCATTGTATGCCTCTGGAAGCTCAAGAGAGTGTGCACCATCCGACTACAACCGGAGTGTGTTACCGTAGTCTACGACACCCGTCGCAAGCGCGTGCTTCGAACGTCGGTGGATGTGGAGCGGCATCATCGCTATGCTCTTCAAGTGGCTCACTACAGCCCGTTGTTGTCTCTGTGCAATGCATTGATGGTGGGCCAACGCAGCTCCCTCGTTGTTCCCCGAACCTCTTTTTTTGGTGTCTTCACCATGCCACACTCGGTGTTTGATGCCCCAGGAAATGCAGTGAGCTGCTCGGTGGAACAACTTCATGTGTCGGATGGGGTTCTAAACATCGTCTTGACCTTGCGATACACAATTTGCTTTGAGCAGCTTGAGCGCTATCTGGCCGCTGTGGGCCCACAACCGCCCAATGAGCTCCTCGCGATTGCCGCCGCGAGTGTGGCGCGCTCACGCAGCACCGAGGTATCGGTTGGCATCCTACTCAGCAAGCAGCGACGGGAGGCAGTATTCATGGAGGCCTACACCTACCGCTTAGCCTCCAAGCTGCTATCGGAGGCAGCCATTCAGCTGCAGGGGGTGGTGGTGGAGAATGTGGAGTTGATTGACCCCTGATCGCAGGGAGCCCGCCTTGTACGTTTTCCCCTTCTTACCTTTCCTCATGGTACTCATACGTGCTCAAGGGCAAGAACAGGGGGGCTAACAGGCTCTTTTTTAAAAATATTTTCTGCCGCCCTCCGTGCGCCATATGTGCTGTGCTGATTGGTGAAGGATGTTGTACACTACAGGGTGTCTGGAGTCTCTTGCTTCCTCTTCTTTTTTCGACCTCCTTGTTCAACCAGGGAACCGCAAAAGAGTACCGTAGTGAGAGTCACCGCTGTACTCCATACTTCATAAACGTTCATATATACCCACCCACACTGGCGCACACTGACAATGACTGCGGTTGTCTTGCAGTCCAACCCTATCGAGACGCTCAGTACTCACCGATGGACCTCCACAGGCGTCGGTAACTTAACAGCCGACAACAAACTATCATCCCTCCCCTTTTGGATTCCAAATGATCGTATGCGGCGTCACCAGCTGAAGCTCATCCTGGTGAAGGATTTTTCCAAGCCTAACTTCGTGGATCTGCTCGTGGAGCTCATTCCCCCACCACGTCCCGTGAGTGGTTCCTCAGAACCCGCCGCTGGCTACCCTGGAGGTGTGAACGTCTCCGTGAAGGTCATCCATCGCAGCGACACCAGCCGCTCCATCAGTGCGTCCACGGCAGTGGAGCTGGATGCTGGCAATCTCCAGGCCTGCTTCCCGGCTCTCCTGTCAGTGGAAGATGCCCAGAGCTCCGACTTCACGGATGAGCAAGGTGGCATCACCATGGACGTACGCATTCAGACGGAGATTCATGTGGTGGCGGCGCAGGTGGCCAAATCCGTCACGTCACTCTGGTCGGCCTTCTCCACTTCGGTATCTCACTTCATTGATGAGGCCGCGTCAACCGCGGCGGGGGCGGTCGCTGTCTCATCGAGCATGGTCGATGCACATGTTGCAACCCCCACTCCCCCACCCCCACCCCCGGCAGAGCTTCCGTGGGAACAGGTTCCCAAGACCTGGACGGATCGCGAACAGGCCTGGCGCAATGCCCTGCTCGATACCCTTCCCGCAATGTCGGGAACCTTCCTTCGTGGCCCCACCACGGAGCTCACCGAGGAGGAGCGCAGTCTTCTCCTCCAGTATGGTCTCTCCCAGCCACACATGAAGGAGGCGTATCAGCACTTCAACTTTGACCGCGACGTGCATGAAGGCCTGCTGACTTCTAAATCCATTCGTGAGCAGCGCTATCAGTTGGTGCCTGCCAAGGTGAAGGAGGAACAGTTCTGGGCCAACTACTTTTGGAAGGTTGCCTGCCTCGGGCTGTGTGAGAGTGCGGAGCAGGCCCAACTCGTGATATCCGTCTTGTGTGCGCCAAGTGACAAGGCGCCTGCACCTGCAGATGCTTCCGTGAAGGATAGCTCCGTGAACAGAGGGGCTGTGGTGAAGGAGCTGGAGCAGCAGGTTCAGGCCTCGGTAGAGGCGGCGGATTTGCTGGAGGAGTACGTTCGCGAGGGAGCCTCAACGGATGAATCATCACTGCTGCGGGTCACCATGGAGGCATGTGAAGGCCATGCTGGGAGGCTCGAGGTGCTTCTTCGACGATCCGACCTGACGGAAGCCCTCGTTGTCGATGCCACTCGCGCTTTGCAGCGGCTGCGGTCACTCCTTAGTCAGGCCACGAAAGCCATGGAGAGCCGGAGTAGTGCCACTCCCCCACACGTCACGGATTTCAACACAGACGCTGAGCCACAGGGCCAGGAGTCGAGTGAAGCACCAACGGTTTCACCGTTGACGACGAGTTCACCACCCCCTGCACCCGCAAGTGTCCGTGCCACGTCTCAACCTGCCCTGGAGACGACTCAGGTACCGTCGGGCTCATCACCCGAGGTTATTCTTCCTGATATTCCTCACGTTTCTGTTACCTTTCCCAAGATGCCCTGGGAGGAAGAGGACGATGATGCCTGATGGGCATGCCATTGTCCTTGCCCAGGGGGCAGGAAGTGCATCTAGTGGGTTGAGCATTGCCTTTTCAACCCCTCCACTGTTTGCTGGTGTGATATCGCTGGGAACACTCTAAAAGTCTGCACACAGGCTGACCCAACTCGTGCACACCCCATGATGTTTCTCTCCATACGAACGCCTCATCTTCTTCCTCATGTTTTCCCTTTCACTCTCTTTCCATTTGCTAGTATCTATGCGGCGACTCTTCGTGCCACAACGGGTGGTAGGGCCACTCTGCTACATGCAGGGCCGCTTCATTGCCACAAACGGACGGATCACCAATGAAGACCGCCGCTGGTGGCTGATTCACTTGGAGTGTGCCCCCGATGTTACACCAGGTACCTTCGTCTCCTGGCTGGACTGCTGTGGCACCCACACCACCAAGAAACTCATTGAGCGCGACATCTGGACGATTGGGCAGGTGGCTGAGCTGGACTCCGACCAAGTGGATGAGCTCCACTACAAGGAGGGATGCCTCAAGATGGATGTCGTCTGGGAACACGCGCGCACCATCATCACCCCCCTTCGCCAGCGCGAGGTCCGCGGAGGGGTTGAGACGGAACTCCAGAGCCGTATTGTGGAGCTGCGCAAGAAACGTGAACTCGAACGCCAGCGTGTCGACCTAACTACCCAACGTACTCGTCTTAGTGCCCAGCGAGAGGAAACACTCAAGAAGCTCCGCGACACCATCGCTGCCAAGAAGGAGGCTCTGCGCAAGAAGATGGAGGCATCTCGGACGCCACCCACCTCAGCGGCTCCGCCCCCACCTGCACAGGACGGGACGATGGCTACCAGCAGCACCAAGGCTAGTGAGTGAGCTTCACCTCCAACCTGATCACACTCCATCCTTCTGTATGAGGATAACCATCATCTCAACCCACTGACTAAACGGTGTCAGCACTTGCACATACACTGTGACGGACACATAACCCTCACACTGAGTCACCTGAGGCTACACCTCTTAACTTCCCATACCTCATCTACTCACCCTTTCCCTCCTCTCGTTGTTCCATAACATTCCTACATACCTACTTCTACACGACCACATTGAACAGTTTTTCTAGCTCTTACACATACTTTCCACTAACCTTCCCACCACTATCCGTTCACCACCATGTCCAAGCCCATCTTCGACAAGGTGCTT
>JASAON010001466.1:0-34940 GCA_030849065.1 Jaenimonas drosophilae
ACGTGCAGAATGGACCTGTGAGCACCACCACTCGCTTCTTTGACGACGTTCAGCGCGCATTCGACTTCACGTCCCGCCTGAAGATTGTTCGCTACATTGACAACGCTGGCTTTGCTGGCGCTGTCAACACGGCCATGCGTGATGCGATGCAGTACACCTTTGACGAGGTACCTTTCTTCCACTTGTCGAACAACGACGTCCGTTTTGCAAGTGGTTTTCTCGCGCAGACTCTCCCCAAGTTCTATGCGGTGACACGAGGTGATAAAGTGAAGATGGAGGAGCTGGCGGCTGAGGTAGCGACAGAGCCCAACCGGTACACACCTGCTAAGTTTCGTTCTCCGCTGCTTCGGGCGACCTCCCGTGACACGTTGCTGCAGACCTCTCGATTGCTGCCGGATCGCATCCGGTACATGCCTCGGACGGAGATGATGAAGGCATTCGCCAACTATACAGGAGGCTTGTTTCTTGGTAGTGGAGCAGCGACCTCCAGCTGGAGCATGAGCCGCCTTGCCATGGAGACGGTTGGGCTCATGGATGAAAACTTCTACCCAGCCTACTACGAGGACACAGACTGGCGCTGGCGGCAGTTTGCGTTGGGGTTCCGTGATTTCCAGGCCAAAGTCGCAACCAATGGGAACAAATCATATACACATTTCGGGCAGACTTCACGGAAACATGGTGAGAAGCGTAACCAGACTGATGAGTCGGTGGCCTACTCCTTGACGATGGGTGACACAATCAAGGATACGTTTGTGTCCTACGTTGGATGGAAATGGGGTGTTACTTTTGCTGGCAGTAGCAACCACTGGAAACTTCCCTACAAGAAGACTGAGCTTCCCTTGGATGCGTGGGTGTTTAACGTAGAATTACACCATAACGTTTCTCGTCGGATGAAGAAGGTGTTTGAGGTCATCCACTCTGGTAGGAAAAACAATCCTAGTAATTGGTTTAGACCACAACAATCATATGCCCGTTTCCTTCAAAATTGGTGTGAGGGAAATGCGCTGCGCCGTCGGTAGTACACATGTTTGTGCTTGTGTGTGAAGCGACATCGATTTGTTACGATGTTCTTCTTCTCGCAAACGTCCATTGCGAGGGAATGCGGGTTCTTTCCCAACAACAACCTTGTTTTTGCTTGGTGCTTCGCCAATGAATTGCTTCAGCTCGCGGTCACATTACTCTCATCACTGCCGCATCGCATATCGGTCGATGAGTGGGCGTGTTGGAGCATCACAAGTATTTGGCCACTGCACCCATCATTGATTTACACTCTTGTTGCGGAGCTAATTGTAGATGCCGTCATGAATTCCTTTTTCGCATCTCATCTTGTTCTTATTTGGTAGGCCCGCCAAGCATAGCGTGGTGCCGCTGGAGGTTCGATGCGTCACTACTCATCGCCTGGACGCCTCGGTGCTGTTGCGGGGTGGAAGTGGGGGCGAGGTATCACCACTGCTGATGGAAGCCGTTCGTCTCTCTTGTCGAAGAGCGTACCAGGGCACAACACTTCTTCTCTGATGCGCCATTTTCTGTCTCTTCCTCCTCATCTGCAGAAGACGGTCATCCAGCGCCTTCAGCCTCCTCACTTGGCGGCCAGTAAGGTGGGTGAGTCGTTGAAGTTCACCCCCGGTGTGTGTGTGCGTCCGGACTACTTCACTGGTGACCAAGCTGACCTATTTCGGTCACACTTCTACCAGTACTACGAGAAGAAGGAGCCCACTTCCCCGCTCTATCATTGCCCTTTTTGCAATGACAGTGAATGGTACGACCCCATGAAGATGATGCAACATCTCAATTGGTGTCACTCGCATGACGGCTACCGACCGGAAGAGCTTACTGCCGCAAACGAACGCTGCATGTCACAGCTTGTGGAGTACTGCAACACCAAGTTCGAGTTGGGCAAGCCACGTGGTGCGCGGCTAATCCTCTTTGTTGATGTTGCCAATATGGAGCTAAGCTTCCCAGATTCCATGCTGCGACTTTTGCTGGAGCAAAACGCTCTTGCGCACTTCCAACATCATGCCATGGCAATATGTGTTGTGCATGAGCTGTTTGTTCCTCACACGGCAAAGGTGACCCACACAGCATATCAACTAGCGCAGTGCCATCCTCACTCAGACTTCTTCCCGTTTTTTGCAGTCTCGCGATCAGAGTCAGGTGACCTAACGACTATCGCTCTCATGACGCAAATCCGTCTTCGCGCGGGCACCAAGTGCCCGCCAATGATGTTACTGACCAACGATCTGCAACAGAAGAAACTGGCTGCAGAGCTTTTTGGACATGCCACTCCCCCGTATGCCACTCCTGGATGCGTGATTGCTCCACGCACCTCTTTTGACGTCATCCTGGGAAGAATACAGCAAGCCGTTCATCTTCAATGGTCTTGAGAAGTACCCTCACATCTGCTGCACGTACGTTCTGTTTACGCCATAAAGAACACTGCACGAAATTGTGGAGCTTGTGCGGTGTAAACAACATCACTAATGCTGCCTCTTATTCTGTGCCTTGCTCCTCCTTTTGAACTCTCTTTCTGGAAGGTTAAGTACCTCGCACACACCCCCTCACCCGTACTTCACGATGCTGCGCCAGACCGCGAAGGCTTGCATGCTTCGCCGCACCCCTGCCCGCCTCTCTGGCGGAGAGTTGTACCACCCACCCAAGCTGGAGGACATCCCCGCCTCCACGGGCACCAAGGGATTCTTCGGCGCCTACAACGGCCAGTTCGAGATCTTCCGCTTCGTGGACATCAAGTGGATGATGAACCGCTCGGTAGAACTGGGCCGCGAGCACTACATTGCCGCGCCGACCATCTACATCTTCCTCTGGATCTTCTGCTGGAAGGGCGTGAGCACACTGCTCTACGGTGACGGCAAGCCCCCGCGTACGGTGGACTGGAACACCGAGGAGACGGGCTACCTGCCACACAACTTTGTTCAGACTAGGGTCGTGAAGAACGTCTAAAATGGCCGAGGCTTTGGTGTGGTATCTCCCAAGGTGGCTGGAGGCAGTGCGAGCGTGTTGGGTCTCGTGAAGATAGGTGAATCCTTCTCATCACTCATGCCCAACACTTCACGAATCGCTGCATGACTGCAGACAACATCTCCATATCTAGGTCATGCCGACGAAATAGGATTAGCTCATCTCTTTAAGACCTCAAGTGTACGTACGATTTGTACAGTACGCTTGAGACGGTTAGGTAAACTCCGCGTGTCCATGACGTGTCATGGAGCGCTGGCGACAAAAGTACTCCACACACACACCGATCTCTGTTCGTGAGATTGGGATGGGCTCCTTCTCTACTGCTTAGATGTACATGTACGATCCTACCATCTTTCTTTTCATCTCTCCTTTCTAAATGCAACGGGTGGCGTCATTAGAATACGTTTGCTCAACATCAGTAATGAGCTACTGTCATGTGGCGGGAGCAGATATCGGCCCATGGAAGGATGAGCTCATCACCCTCGTGTCCAGTTTTCTTATCAAGGAGCCCCCGTTGGGCAGTAGCTCCTCAACCAGTTGTACCGACCCTCGGGCAAATTCCGTATTCCGCATGCGGTCGCTCGTGCATTGGATATCTGCCCATGATGGTGAATTCGTCCTCAAACTTGCGCTGTACGTCCGCCACGAGCTCAACGTCCGTAACACGGCCAACTTTCTTGCCGCCCTCTCCGCCCGAGAGGAGCGGTGCCAACCATTTCTGGACTGCTACCTTCAACGGCTCATTCGCCTCCCTAGCGACTGGCTGTCTATCGCTAACTTTGCCTACTTTCGCGATGCTGACACACACGCTGGTGGTGTTTCATCGACGAGCCCAGTGACGCCATCCACCACCTCCGTCTTACATCGTGATCGTGCCTCCACTCCACAGTCCTCAACGCACCACTTGATCCCGAGCGGACTTCGTAAGGCCCTCGTCAACGTATTTCGACGCTTTGATGAATTCTCACTTGCCAAGTACAACAATGACAGCGCAGAGCGGCGGAAGCGGCGCAAGGTGAAGAGACGAGCCTCCCAACCAGAAGGAGGTGATGGGGCCATCACTGCAGACGCTACCACAGCAGCGCCATCCCCCACATCCTTCACGTACAAGCAGCTCATCCGACTCCTCCACATTGCAGAACCAGCATATGAAGTGTGTTGCATCTTGGGCAAACGCTACCCACAAACGGTGGCAGAATTTGATGCCGCTGGCTTTGCAGGGGATAAAGGACGGGCCTTTGATCCACTTCAGGCTGGCCGACGAATGCGTCTGGCCGTGCCCATCACGTGGGAAACAAAGCTGTCCGAGGAGGGCAACCGTGGTGCGGTTTGGGACGCCCTTGTGCTGGAGAACCGCGTCCCCTACATGGCACTGCTGCGGAACCTGCGTAACGTGCTGACGTGTCGGTGCTCCGAGGCTACACACGCCTCCATTCTGGCCACCATCGCTGCAGAGGACCGTGTAGCGGAGAGCCGGCAGCTTCCCTACCGCTTCACGAGTGCGCATGCGGCGGTGAAGTTTGCCGCGGAGGACTACCGAGCCGCCCGCGAGGCACAAGAACCTTCTCCACCAAGCAAGAAGAAGTCCCGCCATGGTGCTCCACAGAAGCCTGCTGGTACGAGTAAGGTACGTCATCCATGTGAGCTGCCGCTGGAGCAACCCCATATCTTCTTCCAACGAGTACAGGCCTATGGAGAGGCTCTCGATGCAGCGGTGGCGGCCTCCACAAGGCTCAATCTTGTGCCCATGGGGGGTACTGCCGTCGTGGTTCTGTGCCTCCACGAATCCATGGAAGAGCGCATCACGGCGGTAGGTGGGGGTGCAATCGGTTCGTGGAGAACCAAAATGGACGTAGCCGCCCTTCTTGGTGTGCTGGCATCCATGACGAGTGAAGACGCAACAATCATCTTGGCCACTCACCATGCGTGGGAGACCTACCACCCGCCGCCCTTGGCCGCAGTGGGGTTGCTGGAGAGCGTTCGCTTACTTTGCAACAATTGCTGCCAACTGATGTACAAGGAGATGGTAGCTGCGCATCCACCAGAGGATGAGGAGAATGATGCGCATGTGGTAGCCTTCCCCTTCCGTTTCCTCGATGCAGTTGTGGAGAAGCATATGGCACTGCAGTCTCTCCTTGTGGTGGATGAAGGCCACCACACCTATGCCTCCATGAACGCGGATGCTCCGTCCTTGGGTGACTTGCCCATCTACCTCTCTCGCCTTCGACGCATGGGAAGTGAGGATCTTGTCTATGTTGGCATCAACATTGGTGATGGTGCCTCTGCGACAGGACAGACCGACGACGTACACGCACGTTTTTCGCATCGCAACGACCTCCTCGTCACAGGCTTTAGCGATTCTATTCTGCGACTGGTGGCGGAGCGGGCCAATGGTGGTGCCCGCGCGGTGGTGGAACGCATGGATGATTTGTACGACGTGAACCGCTCCAGAGTGGGTTTCGGCCGTGTCCTCGCTCGGGAGCGCCACAAAGTACGCCAACGGCGTAGAAAGTCTCCTACAGACACCGCAAGCGCCTCCATGGGCCTCTCGACGGCTGCCGATGTGGAGTTCGAGGATGCCACAACGACTGCCATCAACCGGTATTCACCCGTTCTTGTGTCACCGAATGTAAAGGATGCTTCTGCTCCATTGACCCCGGCAGCGACCACTTCATCCAGGTCCAAGTCCTTCGTGGATCAGACTCTGTCCACCGCGGCCACCATTCCCTCCGTCTTCTCGTGGCAGGTCCCCAAGCCTCCATCTTCATTTCGAACGCTCAAGCCAGCCTACGGACCCGCCGCGGCAGAGCTCTCACCGATGGAGGCTGATCGGCTTCATCACCCCGACGAGGCGAACAAAGACGCCTCCGCCACCACCAACACTGCCCACGGTAGCGGACGCACGTTTACTCCCGGTGTGCTCACAGTGGTCCCACCACAGGCTCGACGCATGCTGCTTGCGTCAGTTCATCGCCCGCACCTCTCTTCCTACCGCGAGTGCCGCTTCTTTCTGAGCTCTACCTTTATGGACATGGAGAACGAGCGGAATGCCCTGGTGCTGGAGGTCTTCCCACGGGCAAGACGTTGGGCTGCTGACTGTGGTATCAAGGTGACCCTGATTGAGGTGGACCTCCGCTGGGGCATCACTGCTGCCGCCACCGGAGAAAACTTATCCACCTCCGTCTGTCTCAATGAAGTCTCCCGCTGCGCCCCCTTTTTCATTGGCATGCTGGGCTCTCGCTACGGGTACTGCCCCCGGCCGATTCAGGTGGTGGCCGACGTGGATGTGGAGGCGGAGGACTTTGAGTGGATTTCGGATCTGTCACCCGAGGTGGAAGGCCGTCTCTCCGTGACGGAGCTAGAGATGCGGCACAGCCTCTGCACCGCCAGGCGACGCAAGGCACCATCGTCATCGTCTGTGGCGGAAGGTGGAGCACTGGAGTCTCCCTACGCCGGTTTGCTCTTTTTTGCCCGAGATGATGAATCTCTACAAAAGAGTCTTCCAGCTGATGAACGTGTTCGGAAAGCATATGCTCCAGACACCCCATCCACACGTCAACGTATTGGCATGCTTCAGCAGCACATTGAGTCTAGTGGAGCTACCCTCGTCAAGTACCACGCACCATTCATGACTCTACGTGAGGTGGCGACGGCCACCCATAAGGACCCCCTGGGGCTCTCGCTGGCGTCGGCGTCCCCGTCATTACGGCCCTCCTTCCCTGTTTCCATGGATGAGCGGCCACTATCCTCCCGCGAGGTTCTGCTGGATACTCGTGAATTTGTGGATGCTGCGCTGACATCGCTTAAAGGACTCCTTGCCCGGGTTGGGGGGTTCGCAACGGCCGAGGGGCCAGCACCGGGTTCTGAGCCTCTGGTTGATCTTGATCTTCCAGATCCAGCCACTCGTTCGAGACCAGCCATGGTGGTGACGGACTTCTACGACAGGCTGGGGCGTCAAACCCTCATGTACGGTGAAGGCCTCATGAGGCTCTACATCCCGCCGTCGGGCCTGGTGAACGCACTCGTGAGCTTTGCGCAGCAGACCGCAACCGTGGGAGAGCTCCAGCCACGCCCAACGCCATCTGGAGGCACTGCTGCACCAGATGGCAATGTGTTTCTCCTCACAGGCGGAGATGGGGACGGGAAGTCGTCCGCCTGTGCGGCCCTCTTCGATGAGCTGATGAAGCCAAGTCGCTCGGAAACTGCCGTGGTCTTCTACGCAGCCCAGTCCGGAGATGGCAGTCTTCGTAGCATGCTCTTGTTTCTCTGCGCGACGGTGGTGGTGCGCGCGGGACTCGAGGATGAGTTTGATGTGCATGAGCAAGAGACCACGCAGGCTCTGGTGAGCTTGTTGCCGCGGCTGTACGCAGCCGTTGCCAAGCAGCGTCTCTCCCTCGCCATCATCCTGGACGGTTTGGAGCGTCTGACCGAGTCGGAGGAACTCCTCCGTGTGCTGGGCGTCATTCTGCATCCAGCGTCTCACCCGTGCATCCGCTTCGTGGTGACGGCACGGTCCTCCTCACGACTCGCCATGGCTCTTCAGTCGCGCTCGCCATCACCGTTTTCTCTTAGCATCCCAGAACTCCGGGTGGAGGAGCGGGCACAGCTGGTCCGTCGGCATCTCGCCTCCTACGGAAAGCGTCTCCAAGAGACGATGGAACTCAATGAGCTCAAGGACCTGCTACGGAAGAGGGAGGCTGGGCGGCCAAGCTACCTCACCGCTGCCATGCTTTACCTTCGCCTCTTCAGCACTTTCGATTCTCTTCGTGAAGACATGCGAGCCCTTGCCGGCACCACGGACAAGCTCTACCAACGTTTCGTGAAGGAGTTGGAGAGACGCTATGAACCCACTACCTGTCGTCAAGTCTTGACCACCTTGGCACTTCGTCAGTGTGTGGGAGGCATCATGGAGTACAACCTGTTCCGTCTTGTCGCGAACGTCGCTGCTGCATCTCGTCTCTTAGCCCTTCTATGTGGCCCTTGTCTGGGATACCATCATGGACGCTACTTCATCGTCAGCAGCTTCTTTGAGCTGTGCATCAATTCCATGTATCTGGCGCATACGTCCGATCGAATGGCAGCCTACGAGGCCATGTTGGTGGCGGAGCTTCTCTACCAGCCACTGGATCCCGACGCTGGAGACCGTGCGTCGCATCGAGAGCGACTACGTGAGGTGATGCTTTCGATACAGCGGAGCGGCATCTCCCCCTCCTCGCCCTGCCTATTCCACCCATCTCGGCACTCTCCGCGGGACCTGCTGGGAATCCTTCACAGTGCTGTTGCCGGGGGTCAGTGGGAGCTCGCCACGACCTTTGTTGGCTACCTCCCCTTCCTGGAGACGCTACTTCGAGCACCGGGAATGCTTCCGCGCTTTATGTCCTTGTTGGCTCAGCTAAGCGCTGTCCCACGTGAGCCCATCCTACGCCGTGTGCGACCCATCGTCGACTTCTTCTCCCGCCATCAGTTTCTTCTGGCCAGCCGGCCAGGCTTGGTTCGTCAGTGCGTCCTAAACATGCCCACCTCCTTTTCCGCCATAAGTCGCTTTGGCACTGCCACGACGGAGCAGTGTGGTGGGGCGGCTGAGGCCGAAACCAACTTCCGACTTTCTGCCGCCGCTACCATCACCGTCGCACCGCACGAGGAGGCTGCCGAGCCTGGCTGGGTAGGCTGGAGCAATCGCAATCAGCATGGCGGCGAGAATCGAACAGCTGCTTGCCGCCCAATGGGCTCTCTCCCCATTCGTTTGCTCGCGGTGAATCCCTCCGCTAACCTCATCGCCTACACCAGTGGCGACTGTGTGGTGAAGGTGGGGCCGATGCACTCCCCAGAGCTTGTGACGGTGTCTCTCAAGCATGCCGCTGAGGTGACAGCCATGTGTTTTGAGCTTCACGAGGAGGAGGTACTCCTGACGGGGTGTGAGCGAGGCATCCTCTATGTTTGGCGTGTGAGCGACAGCAGTCTTCTTCAGAAGGGAGTGGCACACCTACGTCGAATCTCTACCATTGCCTGCCATCCAATGGAGAGCATCATTTGCACTGGTGGAGATGATGCCAACTGCATCCTTTGGGACATCCTCGGCACCACCTCGTCCGTGACGACAGCACTCCGTGCTCAGGGCTCCACGGCTTCTCCAAGGCCCTCAAAAAGTAGCAAGTCGAAGCATTCAGCGGCACACAGGATGATGACCCTCAGGGACACCCTTGGGGAGAGCGGGCCTCCGTTGATCCCAGTGACGACGATGCGACACCATCGCACCCCAGTCGCGTCCGTTACCTTCCACGCTGCTGGCGACGTCCTTGCTACTGGGGCCTGGGATGGCCAGGTCTATCTCATTGACCTCCGTGCCTACCAGCCCAAAGCCTACGCTCTAAAGTCGGGCGTCGTCTTTGAATATAAACGGTACGCGCTAGATGCTCCTGTTCGCTTGGCTGTCTTTGTGCCAACGCTGGTCATCACCTGTGCGGTGGGCACCTTCTCTGGTGCGGTCCATCTACTGGACTACGCGGCTGGGCAGAGTAGTCAGCTGATACATGTGCTACACACTGCTCCCATCACAGCCATGACAGTCTCTCCGGATGGGCGGCTGCTGGCAACCGCTGATGAGCGCGGCCGATTGCGGGTATCCTACACAGGAGTTCGAGGAACCGAGCTGTGCTCCCTCAATGGCCACCGCCAGCGTGTCACTGCGCTTACCTTTGTGGGTGGTGGCTCTTCCCCCTCATCGGCTCTCATGAGCGCTGGGATGGACGGCCAAGTACAATTCTGGTCGGTGGAGGAGCCTGAGACCGCATCACCGATGCCCAGCTCGCACGCCTCCACTGTCACAGTTCTCGCTGTGTCTTGCAGCGGAACCCTCTATGTTTCTGGTTGTGAGGACGGCCGAGCTCTTGTCTTTGGTGCCGTCTCGACCCCCGCCACGTCGCAGCAACGCCCCGCTGCGATGGAACCCCTCTTTGAGCTCTCACACGACGGCTCACGTGTGACGGCGGTGGCCTTTGCCTTGGGAAGCACTCATATCCTGGTCGGGGTGGCATCGGGAGATGTCTTTATCTGGTCCAGTACTCCCGGGCTGAACCGACGTGAAGGAAAGCTTCTGCGACGAATACACGTGCCCGCGCATGGTCGGTATCCTGTGGTGGGGCTGGAGTGCCACGACGTGCTGCCTTCTATGCCAAATCATGCAGATGCCGCTTCAGCAGCGACGGTGCTGCCCAGCACAGCACTGGTAATGGCGCTGTGCTCCAATGGCGACTACTCCAGTTTCCCCATATATGGGGATGGGGTATCTATGGCGACGCTACTCAAGCAGGTACAGCTCGGCTCATCCACGCCCGCCAGCCATGGAAAGAAGACGGAGGAGGATGACAGAGCCCCTATGATTGTGCGTCGGCGAATCAGCTGGATGGCTCCGACCGCGACTGCGGGCAATGACTCTATGGAACCCTCAATCTCAGACAGCGATTCCTCAATGAAGGGAGACGGGGATGAGGAAGATGCACTCTCGTCTACGCGTATAGGCGATGCATCACCAACAGTGTGTGGCGGTGAGGAGGTACTGCAGTCCGTACCGCTATTCTTCCAAGATGCGGACCTGGCAGATGGTTCGTCACCATCGACCTCGGTCGCGGAGCTATCTCGATGTGCTTCAGGCTTGCTGGCAGAGGCCATCGAGGTTCCCGCTCCGCGAGCATCCCACACAATGAGCATATACCGGGAGATGGCGACTCGCGATTATGTGGCTGCCCCACCATTAGCGGGTGCAGCCGCCACATGGCGGCGCGTGGAGGCTCACGAGGTGCTCCTTGTTGGTCAGCAAACGTTCTTCTGTCTTTCGGTGAACCACGGTTTGGCACGTCGAGTGACAGTGTCGGGACCAGAGACTGGTCTCCTGTCTCCAACCTACCCACTCCAAGAGGAAGAGCACTACACTGCGCTGAGTGAGCCTCTTGTCTTGGACCCCACGCGTGGGTTGCTGGCCCTCGCCACCAATACGGGCCGTCTTCTGGTGATGCGGTGGACCCACCACGTTTCGACTGTTGGGACTCATGAGTCGCGTCTTGCTCTTCATCTCATTTGGTCCAGTAAGATACCTACACTGGAGGGAGGGGACACAGAGCAGGTGGTGGTCGATGCACTACGATTGGCTCCTTGCCCGTCATCACAGTCACCGCATCCCACTCCGCCTATGCTTCCTCTGTGGCTCATCGTCGGTTGCCGTGACTGCTCTACACGCGTTCTTTCAGTGGAGGTGGAGGTGGTGCCACGCACCACTGAGTGCGTTCTGTCATCCCCTCTCACTCTCAAACGTGCCCCTCCGCTTTTGCCGCTCAGAGCTCCGATATTGGAGGCCCTCTTGCGTCAAGCCTTCACTGAAACTGCTGTTTTTGTTGCTGCAGCGTCCCTTTCCGCGCTCGCAGTGTCGTCTGTCCAGACTACATCGACCACCTCACCGCTGCAGTGGCTGGCAGGTGACTCGTTGGGCAACATCTATCAGCTATCTCTGCAGTGTGATGCTCGTCTGCCCACAAAACAGCCTACGGAGAGCGCTTCCTGCGTGGATGGCCCACCCCACTTCGGAGGAGGATCGTCTGCAGGAAGCAGCACAAGTCGTTCATTGGCTAGCGAGGCCTTGGCTCGATTGTCCCGCGGACTGCCGCCATCAATGCTGCCGCAGTGGGAGCCATCCACAAGTACGCTGACGGGGTTGCGGTGGAGTGGCTGGCAGCACAACTCGCCCAGCGGGTGGAGAGATCCGGTGCAGCTCGGCCGTCTCACGTTGACGCAGCCCTCACGTGTTTCGCTAAACGTGGTGGAAGCACCAAAAGCTGCTCATGAACCAGGCCTGGGCGTCACATTTTCTTGTCGTGCTCCAGCAGATGCGGAGCTACAGTGTCTTCCGTCGTTGTTGCGGCTTCGCAGCAGTGTACAGCACGTCGATCTGACTAAAGAAGGGATGCAGGCTCATACCCTGACAGAGATGGATCGTCTTGCTCACGACATCATCACCGCACCGCTGCCCAACTTTGGTCAGCGTGGTGGTCCGCGACCCCCTACGACGTGGACAGCTGGAAAGATCACCTCATTTACGCACACACCAGCCAAAGCAAAAGAGGCGGGGTCGTCGGAAGGGGCGGTTCCTGACACTCCGGGTTCCCATGACGTCGTGCCTGAACCACCATCGACAGGTCCAGCAGCAGAGGCATCCTCAGCGGAGATGGGTGGAACCCCTGAGGACGAGGCGTTCTTTGGTATTCTTCTGCAATCAGCGCCACCACAATGGATGTCACCAGCAGAGCGCCGCGTTTGGTGGAAACAGCAGCAACACGTCGCCCAGATGGCAATGCGAATTGCTCGCGAGAATCGGTATGCCAAGAGTGCCTTGGCCAGCTACAGTCAGCGACTCCTCCCCATGGGAGAAGTTCTTTAGCCTTCTTGCGTCCAACAAGGTTCATCTCTGTGTGATTAAGTACGAGGGTGCAGCCTCGACAATATACGCCTGAACAACGTCTTGATTGGTGCCACTACCTCTTCCTACTTTCTTATTGATGTTGGGTTTTCTGTGTAGGGTTGCCGTCATTCATCGCTTTTTGTGGTTCAATTAAAGGTGAAGTGACTCTGCATCAGCCTCTCAGTGCCTTAGTACATCCACAACAGCCATGGCCATCCCTGACGGCAAGTCCGTCTACGACATCCAAGGAACAAATCTCTTCCGTGTAATTAGCCGAGGTGACCATGAACTAGAAATGGACGGGCAGCAGGGCGGCTCCGAAGCAACCAGCACACGGCCCTCTTCTACGGGAAGCACCGCCGCCAAAAAGCCTCAGCCTGTGATGATGGCAGGTGGAGGCTTCTCCATGTCCACTCGCTATGGCCCGGGTGGCACAAGCAGTATGCTTCGTCCATCAACCAAGGCACGTCGTCTTATTCCCCTCGGTGGGGCAGCTCCACTTCCCGAGGCGGTAGGCCCACGCAGTTTGACGGCGGAACGCGCACTGGCTCAGCTCTTCACCCCTACACCTCTCCTCGTGACGGCAGACGGAACGTTGGAGGAGGTACCGGTGGCAAGCGGTGGTGGGTCTAAACCTAATGCGCGCCCCACAAGCGGCCGCAGCGGACGAACCGACCGGCTGTCCCACGTGACGGCGATGACTGAGCGTATGACGACGACGGCAACTGCTCGCCGTGGTAACGCCAACGACTGCCCGTGGATGAAGGTTGCCTCGCTGGAGCACACATCCCGCCTGGATGTTGTTCTTCTTCAGGAACATCTTCATGAGCTCTGCCGCTCGAAGCACGCTCGTGCCAAGGGTGTTCTCTGCTCCACCCGAGAGCAAATCTTTGATGACGGACTGAAGGAGCTCACTCGCCAAATCACGGTACTTTGCCCCGAACGAGGCCTCTTGCTAGACGAACTCTGTAAGGGCATGTCGCAGGCGACGGACACCTACGACATTCTCTTTGACAGTGCATGCCAATATGCGGTACGCAAGAGCATTGAGCGTAACCTTCGCAGCTACCTGTTTGATGACAAGAAGACTCTAGAAAGTGAGGTGCGACGTTTAGAAAACCGCGTCAATGAACTGCGGGCCAAGTACGAGGGTATGATGAAGCGCTTCGAGGAGCAGAAGACTGCCAACGCCAAGCTCCACGAAGAGGAGATTGCCTATATCAAGAAGGCGAACCAACAACTGACGAGTGAGATCAAACGGCTTGCTGTTTAGGCTAGATGAACCCCTATTCTCAGTTGCCGAAGATGTATGCATACATATGTGCGAATGAACTGTGGTACCACCCCCCAGCTCTCCTTTTCGTATCAAAGTTTTGGTTGTTGCCCCTCCTCCCCCCTCACCATTTATCAGAATGGAGCTGCACTCTCTGGCCTATTGCCGTCGCAAGTATCCTGCTCTTCTATTTCTTGTCTTACCTGTTCTTTGCCGGATGCTTAGTTGTTTGTGTGTCGAGAACACTCCTCTGCTCTTCTTAGCAGTACCCTCTTTGTTTCATCCCTATATCAAAGACCCGCGAGGGTGCCCTGTAGTCACACCGCTTCCCAAATCCTCTCCACTCGCTGAGAGGCTCACGAACCCACCGCTGGAAGACACATACACCATCCCACATATACTTGCCTAGCTTTTCAATTACTCCTTCTGTACTTGATTGTAGTGTACCCAACTTCTTTTTGTCATACATAATCCCTCCCCTCCCTACCACCCACATACTCTCATCTGCCACAGAGGCGACGTTGTGCGAGCTGAAATGACGCAGGTCGAGTCTGTTGCCCCTCCAATCACGGAGGATGACACGGGCATCGCCTCAGAGCTTCGTCACAGTGCCAACACCAAACGTGGTCGTCCTTCCAGCGCTCCGTCTATGAATTCCCTCAACTCC
This sequence comes from Jaenimonas drosophilae, assembly GCA_030849065.1. Classification (NCBI taxonomy): domain Eukaryota; phylum Euglenozoa; class Kinetoplastea; order Trypanosomatida; family Trypanosomatidae; genus Jaenimonas; species Jaenimonas drosophilae. The sequence goes on from JASAON010001466.1 coordinate 14,365, forward strand.
CAAACAGCCCCCGCCGCCATTCCCACCAAGTCCACGACGGCGGCCTCAAAGGCTGTGGCCGCAACCCCTGTGAAGTCATCTTCTCCAAAGGGTGCGCCGTCGCTCCCGCCCACTGGTCTCGCCAAGCACTACAACACCCGTCAACGACCCTCCAGCACCAACAGCTCCTCCAGCAGTGCCAACTTTCTCTCAGCCTCCAATGGCGAGGCGATTACCTCCGATCAGATTGGCCTGCCCGAGACTCTTCCGCAGGTGGCCACCCCCCACATCTCAACCAACGGAAGCTGGGTTGGCAAAGGGAGGTCGACGGAGACCCCTCCCCGAGCGCACTCCACCTCCGGCAGCCGTCGTCCTCCCAGTCGCCGGAGTAGCCCCTCCGCCGTTGGCCGCAGCTGCACACCCAACCCCCACTCCGACAGCCGTGCGGGGGGAAGTGGGCCGAAGGACGTGTCCACCGCCACCTCCCAAAACAGCGGGGTGGAGGTGTCTCCCGCCTCGGGTGAGTGGACATACCAGCGTATTCAGCACCGCATTCATCAGGCACGTACACAGGCAGATGCGCAGCACTTTACCCAAGCACTGGAGGTGTTGGTGAGTGTTCAGATGAGTCTGGACAGCAACTACAGCGAAGAGGCAGAGGACAACTGCCTCTCCGCCGATCAGCACGTGCTCTTCGTGGAGGAGGTTGGTAAGGAGATCCAGCACATCACCGCCTTGTGGATGGAGAAGCTCCAGAAGGTGGAAGCGGAGGCCATCGAGGCCAAGCGTGTTACACGGAAGCATCACCCCTCTCTTGGCAACAGCCGTGGCAACGTCACCTCCTCTTCCAGTTTTGCACCACGCAAGATCCACAAGGTTGAGGCTCGTGATAATGTACCCGCCATACCCCCCATTCCAGCACATGAAGAGGAAGTTCAACCTGGACGTGCGGAAACCCCCGAATCTGGCCGTGAGTCTAGCCGTAAGCGGACACCTCGTGGCCAGCCCATTCGACGCGACAAGCTGCTGATGAACTCCCCAAGCGCAGACAGCTCATTGGTTGGGGAGCTCTCCACTCACTGGGATGACACGGAACTGGGCCCCAACAAGCACGACCCCTTCTCCAACAAGCGACGGATCATGGTGGATGGGGATGAACTCTCTGATGGCAGCATGCACAGCAAGCACCCTTTTCACCACACATCCACCGAGGAAAGCATCACGTCCAACCCCTTGAGCCCCAACCATCGCCTCCGCACCCGACCTCCCAAGGGACTCTCGTCGAAGGAGTCCCTCCAAACCTCCGCATCGGACTTTATCTCCCGCCCTGCCCATGAACCTGCCACGGAAGCACAAAACGCAGCCGGTGACGTGGAGGAGCCTGAGGATGAGGAACTCATCCGCGAGCAACTGCAGAACGACATGGCCCGAATTGAGAACGAGGCAAAGCAGCATCGACAGCCTTCCGGCTCTGAATTTGGGCCATCTGCCAAGTCAGGTTCTCCTCGTCCATTGGGTCGTCCACCAAGCGCCCCGAAGGAGCAGCTCAGCACCCGTGGAAGCCAGATTGAGTACCTATACGTTGCCCCTGCGGAAGAGGAGCGCACAGAGGACCCGTCTGACCCCGAAGTGGATTCGGAGATGATTCCCAGGTCTTACATCCGCCCCCCAGATGACGCCATGACAAGTGATCCTGGGTGCAGCATGCGGGGTACGCCCCATGTCAGCCAGGAGCGTTCCAGAACTGTACCAGGCGGTGAACGCACTTCTGCACCCCGAACGGATGGCGGCGCTCCAGAGATCACCAGTGATGCCAAAGAAGATTCTCGTCCTCTTGGAACGGAAGGGCACACATCGGAGAAGGAGCAACATCATGGCGCGTTGTGTGAGAGTCTCAGTGAAGGATTGATGCCAGAGGAGCTGGGGAGCCCAAAGGAAGATGAGTGGACAGCAGAAGGAGGTCTTGACAGGACGCAGGACTCTGAGCTGCCAGTGGCCATCACCTCTGCCGAGGGTGGCCCTCATACAATGGGCGTGGAAGCGCACTCGGAGGCACCTGCTGACGCGTCCTCTCCCGTGAACCACCCTGATACTTGTGCACAGGATGACTCTGTGGGTGTCGATGTGGACAACTCAGCACAGCAGGCGGATTCTAAGACGGAGATTCACCACAGTGCTGTGTCCAAGGATGACTCACACGGCAGCGGTGCTCCTAAGCAACACTCTCATGCAAGCGCTGTGTCGCAGGATGACTCCAAGGCTGCGATTGACAAGGCTGAAAGTGGCGAGCAGCATCCTCTTGGTGTAGAGGCACACTCAGAGGCACCAGCCGAGATGATGACTGTTGAGGAAGAGAAGCGTGACAAGGAAGACTCCACCGTCATTGTGGATGCGGAAAACTCTGTCCACCTTCCCGCTGAATCCAAGACGGATGTTCATCACGGAAGCCTTCCGAAGGAAGAGTCGACCATTGTTGTGGAAGCAGACAAATCCGTCCATCTCCCCGCGGAATCCAAGACGGACATTCACCATGGCACCGTACCCAAGGAGGAGTCCACGATTGTGGTGGATGCAGATAATTCTGTACACCTTCCTGCCGAATCTCAGACGGAGATTCACCACAGTTCTGCGTCCAAGGATGACTCACACGATGGCTCCCACAAGGGCAAGGAGCACTCTCATGCAAGCGCTGTGTCGCAGGATGACTCCAAGGCTGCGATTGACAAGGCTGAAAGTGGCGAGCAGCATCCTCTTGGTGTTGAGGCACACTCAGAGGCACCAGCCGAGGTGGTCGGTAACGGACAGAACCAGCCTGGCACCAACTCCGTAAAGACAGACTCTGTTGCTATAGATGAGGACAACTCTGTGAATCTTCCTGCTGACTCAAAGACAGACACGAACCACGTTAGCCGCCTCCAGGACGAAGGGGAGGGTCCCTCTCATACGGAGGAAGGTGGAGACAAGGAGGACGACGAGGGGGAGATGGAGGATGGACCATGCTCAACCATTCCTCACGATGCATCGCATCTTGACAGCCGCTTTACGGACGAACCAGCCATTGTGGCGGTATGCACCTCCTCCGAAGAAGGTGATGCCCCCGACACTGCCCGCACTCGGACGGAGGGTACCCCAGAGCGAGTGCCAGGGACGGCGGCAGATGCTGAGGATGTCTCTGATGCAGAGACCGCTAATCCAGCGGAGGCCCATCACCCTGTCGGTGGTCACGGCGCCGTTCTCTCTGAGGACGAAACAACCACGGAGCGCCGTGGGGTTAGCCAGGATGGAGGAGCAAGTTGGATGGCAGACGAGGTCGCCGCTGAGGGGATGGAGCCTGTCCCGGCGGACTCAGTCACCGCTGAAGGACAACCAGAGGACGTTGATGCGGAGGCTGCCCTTTTGCAAGAGGTTCCTCATTCCCCAGAGGAAGTCCATGGCCGAGAAGGCCCTGTGTCTTCGTCGTCCTCTTCGGCAGTGCGTGGACATGACGACACCGTCGAAGGAGGTCACTCAGGCTCTGTGGCGCACTCCACACCTGAGGAGATGGCCGCAGACACCACAGGCCTGGTGAAGGCAACACCAGCTGCTCCTGCTGTGCAGAACAATGCTCACCCGACTCCTGAGCGTCAGGCACCTTCCCGGGAAGAGCGGTCGGACTCCGAGGCTGATGCCGCTGGTCGTGAGACGAAATCCACTGCTGAGTCATTGATCGATGTACGCATTCAGGTGATACCCGGCACTCCGGCGAATACAAGCTCGCGCGCTGCCTCAACGGTGGCGTCAGAGTACCCAGTGCCGGCCACATCAACACCTGCAGCGGCCACTGCCCCGGCTGAGGTTGCCAGTCGTAAGATGAGCGCCTCCCATGCCAGCTCTACGGGACCAAAGGACGCTACCTCGCCACAGTCATCAAAGCCCCCGTTGGGAACGTCGAAGAAACCTACACCAGCGGCTGGCTCCGCGAAAGCTGCCCCCGTCAAGGCAGCAGGCAAAACAGCTGCGAAGAAGACGTCCACCCCCAAATCGAGCACTACTCCGTCGTTGGAGAACAGCGGAAGCAGCCAGCCAATGTCCTCACAGCCACCCGCCACCCCAAAGGCCCAAGCTACAAGTACAGTGGACAGCAACGCTGCTCCAAGCGATTCTGAGTCGGCAGCTAAGGCGTCCAAGGCGTCCTCGACCCCGACCTCCGGCAAGAAGACGAAGCCCGTCGAAGCGCCAAAGGCTTTTTCACCAGCAGCTGGCGCTCCACCAAGTGGTGAAGCGTCTGCTACGGAATCTCCACAGCGCTCTGCCCCTGTACCGAAGAAGCCAGCGACGCCCAAGCCTACATCCTTCAAGTCTGTGCCCGCAAAGACGTCACCTTCCGAAGCCAAGGCCTCTGAGGGGAAGGCCGATGCTGTCACCCCCGTTGAGACAAAGGCTGACAAGGCTGCCACGAAGCCCACGGCAAAACCCACAAAGACAGATACGGCCAACCCTGATTCTGACACTCTGTCCACTGGGGAGATTTCCAACCAAGATGCTGCTCAGCAACCGTCGACTGTAACGACGACCACCCCTGGTGTGCAGCATCTCCTCAGCAAGGAGGCGGATGACAGCATGAAACCGATGCCGCAGCGAGATTTCATCCTTAGCAGCACCGTCATCAATCAGTGGGAGCAGGAAACCAATGCGCTTCGGGGCAACGACCCCTACTTCCGCTTTCAGTCACCCTCCACCTGTACCGCCGTTGAGTACCGTGGTGGATATGCGGCCAATAAGCTGGGCCGCTCCTCCAAGGGTCCGAACTCTGACACCTTCCAGCATGTCCCAGCTGGCAGTTTCTGCCCTCCTGTGGAACGTGCCTCACAGCGGCCGCCTCCCCTTGGAGAGAAGCGCTACAAGACCAAGGAGGAGCTCTACGGAAATGGAGATGAAGTCACCCAATCCGATGGAACCCCATTGCTGGCGCCGAAGGAATGGCTGCAGAAGCGACGCAGCTCGCGGAAGGCAGCGGCACCGGATGCCGCCCCACATTCATCCAGCACGGCTGTGGAGGAGCAGCTTGAACAGGAGATTGAGGCGTCGCTGGAGAAGAACGGACTTCCCCGGCGGCGCTCGGGGCAGGCCATGAAGTCCTAACCTCCTAACGTGGCATCGGATATCAGAGATTTGCTCTCTGACTTCGTTTTGCCTGTGCTGTGGGCGGTGACAACGTTATGTCATCACGTGCATTATCGGCTCTATTTCTTCTTTCTAGATGACCGACATGCCCATTTCATTAGGTAGAATATACCCAGGGACATTGATTGAGGAGCAACATGCCTTCTCGTGTTTCTCGCTGTGTGGTGATAACTAGACACCAATTTTTAGAGTCTTCTCCCAGATCTGCCCACGGGGGCAGAGGTGAGATCCCTTGTTCAGCGATTGACGATGTAGACCGACTCGAGTGTGGTACAATTTTGTCCTGTAGTTTACCCACTTCCTAGCATTCCGACGTTGGCGCTTATGTTTGATGCCCCGTGAAAAACGTAGCATATCGAGCTGCTCTTCACACCTCTCCTATATCCCTGTTGGACCCACATGGGTTCATCACCATACCTTCATTTTGTCCACCCGACGACTTCCCGTACCCTCAGCAATGCTGTGAGGGAGATATACAATTCCCCAGCCACACAGTGTGGGTAGAGTCGGTTGCTCTTTTTGGAGATGATGCCTTCGCCCCGTTTATGAAATCCAATTATATCTCGTTCTTTATACTTTTTGCTTTTGTGTACATCTTCACCCCCCTTCCATCGATGCCCTACGTGCGCTGGTTCCACACAACCACAATCCGCTGGGGCGGTGTAGCACTATGGCTTTTTGCTCTACCACACACCCTCTCCGATGGTGCTGCGGATAGCGCTTTAGCTACCAACCTTCTTTGTACAGACGCTGTATCATCGATCATCATACAACAACATGGTGAAGCTTCTTCTGGTGTGCGGATCTCCCTGTGTGGTTGGTCCTGTTTGTGTGCTGAGAGACACAGTCGCCTCATTCAGTCACTCCACTTTCTTCATTCGCAATTGTCCCTACCTTCCCCTCGCGCCAATTCCTGTAGAAGCTCTCTCTTTGGGTCTACCCATCAATATCCACTAGCCATCTCCGCTGTTAGTTTCCTCAATCCGATACTACACAAGCTCATTCAAACTCTCAATCATGTCGTCACTTCCAGACGTTCGTTCCCCTTCAAACCAATCCCAGGGAAAGCTCCTGCAAATGAAGAAGGTGGAGAAGAAGACGTTCAATCGTGCCGAGGCGGAAAAGCACTTCCGACCCATGACTCCATATACCAGCACCTGCATTGAGTACCGCGGCATGTATGCCGACTTCCCCTTTGGCATGCCCTCACTGGGTCCCGAGTCCGATACCTACGAGCACGTGAATGCTGGCGACTTCTCCCCAATTGTGCCCCGCGCGTCCCTCCGCGAGGTGGAGGAAGCTGGTACGGAGTACAAGACACTCGTGGAACTATACGGCCCACGGGATTATAACCATGGTGATGGCCTTCCACTCATCACTCCCACCACCTGGCTTCACGCACCACGCAAGGTTGTGCGCAGCAAGCTGAGGGAGTCTATTGCTGCCTTGGAGCGGGAGGAGGCTCTCAATAAACTTCTCGCGTCAAAGAAGTAAGTGTGATTGCTGGCAGAAGAGGGAGGAAGGGAAGACTCACCGTCCCGAGAGTTACGTGGGTCTCCGCCAATCACAAGCACTTCACGCATACCTATATACAAGAACGAATCGCCAGACGCTCTCCAGGCCGCGCGCATGTAGTTGACCCTATACATGAATTTTGTGGCGTCTATCTATGCCGCACCGGGCTCCAAATGCTTCTCAGCATGCGAGCTCTGTGGGTCGTATCTAGCCCACTCCCTTGATTTCACTCCTCTCTCACGTTCTTTTCTGTGCATTTGGCCTGGTTGGTAGTTTCCCTCCCTCTCTTTCTCATGTGGGTGGGCCATGCGCGCGGGCATTCGGAATGGAATAGGAAGGTCCCCCCGCTCCCCACTCACACACCTCGTTGCCATTGGCCACGTCACTTCATTTGTACTTTTTCTGTTTTTTTTTGTTTCTTTGTTCGTTGTACCCCTCTTCACGTTCCTCGCGTGAACCACGCCGGAGAAACGCAGGAGGCTGTGTATCACGCAGCTCCAGTAGTAGACCCCTCTTCCCCATTTCGCCATGCGCGCACTCCGTGTGGGTTGGGTAGGCAACATGGTGCTGACGGAGCCACCCTGAGCAAGGAAAAACGCCGCGAGCTCTCCCTCTGCCTTCCCAATCACTTCTACTCTCGCCTTTCTTCACCATGTCTTCACAGGTGATGATGCTTGATTGGGTTGGATGGACTGGGTGGGAAGGCTTCAACACCACTGCGTACCCTCTTTTTGCGTTTTCTTTTTTGTTCTTCCAATGTTTCCACTCCAGTCGATACACACTGTTCTGCCAACAAACAATCTATGTGCACTACACGAACACACCGACACACACCCACACAAAAAATGATGTAAACGATGCAGTTCAACGATGATCGTGATACCCTGAATTTCGGTGTCAATAGCAGCAACGGGGGAGAGGCTTGTGTGGGTGCCGCTCTCCCTGTGCTGGTTCGGACCATGAGACCAACATATCCTAACTCATGTTCTCATCGACTCCTCTCTCACGGCCATGCGATGAGCTGCCAAGAGAGGTTGGGTGGACCACAATGACAGACACGGATTCTTTTTTTTTTCAGTTCTGCGCTGTGTTGGTTTTATCCTGTGATTTGGTTTTCACCTGCATTGCCACCGCATTTCCGCCAGTGCTATCACGTGTTCATTGTACCCTCGCTCGTAGCACATACTCCTTTCACGGAGTCTGCGGTGCAGCTAGCTACCTCAATCATGCCACCAATGATATAACGTTCGTCATTCCACCGTGGATGTTCTGGTCTGTGCACATGGACTATTATCTCTCTGACTTGATCTTTGATCCTCCATCTTCTGTGCTTATTGTGCGAACCGCGTAGCTCCATCTCTGTTGGTGACGCAGTACGACTCACTGTGCGTATCTGCCGATAGGTTGGTTAGCTGCACACACAGCGTGGGTTGCTAGTTGTTCAGCATGTTGTTTCCTAGGAATGTGTGCGGCCCCTCAGTTGGTGTAGCTTCCAGACGTACATTCCGAGGCTCTGTGGCGCGCCACCATGACTCTCTTCGCTCGGCCATGTTGGTACCCACGCGTGGTGCTCACGGCGGCCTCTCGATGACAGGAACGAGAGGGCTTTGGCAGCACCACAGCCCTACCTCTTCACCCAGCCCGCTTCATCTTCCGCCATGTGAGGTGGCTCCCTTGACGGCGGCCCCAAGTGGCGGTTTGCAGGTATCCTACACCCCAGGCTCGGGGGTGTCAGGCGACGCCTTGACCGTTCCGACCACAGCCCTCACTGGCCATTGTGACGTCCTCGCAGAATCCGTCTCCAAAGCAGAGGAGCTACAGCTGCATCAAAAGGCACAGGCCGCCCTTGGTGCTGGATCTGAGTTGCTGACCGAGGAAGGGATCGAAGAGATGATGCAGGAGCTGCAGGAGGTGACAACCTCGGAGGTGGAAATGCTGCTCGAGAGCGTCAAGGGGGGTGCCATGCAACAGGCTGGCATGCATGAGCTGCGCAGGACTCTCTACTACACCACCTCTCTCCAAGCTCGTGGGTGGTTGGAGGAGGCAACGTACACCACCTTGATGCGTGCCTTGACCGTGGAGATTCTTCACCGCGACAATAACGGCGTTCTCTCACCCAACGACGTGCTCTACGTAACCACGCAAATGATTGCCGCCAACTTCTACAACCGCCACTTGTGGAACCGCATGGAGAAGTCACTGGAGAAGGTCACGAACTTCGAAACGATCGATTTGCCAACCATCAAAGCCCTCACGACGAAGCTCTTCCGCACGCGTCGTGGGTGCTCCCGCGAGACTCTCGATGTTCGTCGGAAGATTCTGAACGCCATGTCACGTCGCGTGAGCATCCTTGCCAACGACTTTGAGCTTCCTGCCTTGCTGGGAATCCTGCAATGCTACACCGTTCATGATATGTCTCCCTTCAATTTGGAGCCGTTGGTCATTCGCTCCACCAATCATTTGCAGGAATTCACGCCACAGGAGTGTGCTTCCCTAGTTCACGTGCTGCGGAAGTTCCGACTGATGCGTCTGGAGGTGTGTGAGCGTCTTTTGGAGCGTATCTGCACCTCTGAGCAGCTCAATCACCACATGGCAAGCTCTGCCCTCACGGCGATCCGGATTTGCTACGGCAAGGTGAGCGATGGTGGTCGCCACGCACTTCATGCGGAGCCCACAAAGCAGAAACTGCGAGCTCTAGGGGAGCAAGTTGGCTGCCGTCTCGACGAGGTGCAGTTCCCTGCCATGCGGGCGATTCTCTACGCATTGGATGTTATTGTGCAGCTCAAAATTTACGTACCGAAGAAACCACTGCAGTCGATGTTTGCCCAGGCACACGCCATGATCGTTGTTGTGATGGAGCATGAGGATGAGCTGGTTGACCCATCAACAGGGAAGCATGTTCGGCCAATCACCATGGAGGAAGGCCGACAGCTGCAGGCGCTGCTACTTCAATATGGCTCTGAGCTGTGCCCAGAGCTGTTGGAGCGCTTACGCACGGCTTTCCGTGAAGGAACCTTGCCCGACGAAGGATCGTTGTAACACTCATTTAATCAGACGTGTTATGACGTACCTGGGCCAAACCAGCTGCCCTGCGTGGTGACAGATTCACAAAGTTGTCGTAGTTGTTGCATGATGGTTCTGTTACACGAGCATATATTGTTTCCTTGTCACATTCATGTGGATCATTGCACCAAGAACTGTTGCGTCTCCTCCGTTCTTCTTTCAATGTGTTGGTGTGTAGAGATGCGTCGGCTGTGTTGCCGCGGTATTCATTCTGTGGTTGGAGCAGCATCACATCGAGTGTGCATCACTCCGTCTTATGCTCGAGGTGGTGAATACCGACTCATGTCGATGATGACGGATCCTCCTGCAGGACCCACCCATGAACCCGTGTGGCTTCATCTCGTGCGTAGCGTTGGGACGGCATGTGAAAACTCCTCAGTGGAGCGGATGGAGGCTCCATTAGAGGTGTGGTGCAGCCGCTTTCACCCAGCCTTGATGTCACTGTGCTCCCAGGACGACATATCACCTTCATTGGAGAGGGAAGTGGAGGCACTCTTCCCGACCCCTGTAGGTGATGTACCTCTGTACCTTCAAGCACTCTGCCAGCTGGCGGAGCACCTCCGCTCTCAATGTTCATGTACTGAGGGAGACCGTGACGGGGCGAGAGTCGCTTCTGCATTTGCAGAGGTACGCGCATTTGTGATGCTTCTCGCACAGTTCCAACTTGGTGAACATGTTCAGCAGCTGTGTTGTATTCTGGAGACCAAGTCAGCTGAGGCCGTCACAGACACGACTTCGCGCTCTTCTTCATCGGAGCTGAGTGTGGCCGTGCAGACGCACGGACTGAACAGAGCCGAGAGTGAGCGCGTGCATCAGAACATGGCGCCATTGCCACCTGCTCTACTCAAGCAGCTGGTGGAGCTCATCGACACCTTGAGAGCCATCCTGAGCCGCTCCATCAATCCGTCACGCCGAACTCGAGGTGCGGTGTACGACTACTCCGTCGTGGCGCTCACAGCATCTGAGCAGCTTCCAGGCCGAAGCCTGGCACTGCTTGCCACCTCCGTCGCCCACAGTGCCGAGGCGCACATGACGGAGCAGGAACTTGCCGCCGCCGATGCAGAGACATCTGCAGGTACGTCAGGTGAGAGTGAATCGACGCTGGCCGATGAACTGCGACATTTCCTTCCACGACAGGGCCACCCTTCATCGCGGGAGTGCGAGGAAGAGGAGGACCTCAAACGTCTTCGCGGCGGCAATGTGAGGTCGCTTCAAACGGTGACGCTGTTGGCGCATCTTGGCATCATTGCGAGGGAAGCTTCTACACGGATGGGGAAGGTGCTGCTGACAGCAACACCTGCGATGAACCTTCCCGGAGCGTGTACTCCCATTGAGGCTCAGCAGCGAAGTGGTAGCCTCATTCAAGCAAGCAGGGAGAACCTCATGTCGTTGGCGGAACGAAAGCGACTTCAGTCATCGACGTTGGCTGAACATTCGCGACCAAAGAGACGGAGTATTGCAGATATTGCCGCTGCTGCTGCTGCTGCTGCCACCTCTACCACGTGCGATGCAGATTTGCTCCCCTCCGCAGAGGTCGCGCTAGATGAAGAAGTCAGCCCGGAAAACAGAACTTTGACGCTGGATGACACTGCTGCTGTGAGCTCTGCGCTTGCGTCTCTGAACTACAGAGACGCTGACTTTTGGGGACTGGCAACACGCTTTACGGCACACACGGTGATGAGGCACATTCAGGAGAACACATCTCTGGATCACAGCTCCGTGCGTGACATTCTCTTTGCACTCGACTTTGCGCGTCAGGCAAGCCATTATGATGAGCTGATGGAGGTACTTGTAAAGCACCGTGTGGTTGAACACCACATCCCACCACCATCCTCGTGCAAGTGAGCATCAGCGTTGGGGTCTACCCGTCGTCACATTGACCCTCACCTACTCACATACTTGAACAATGAAGAAGCTACACTAAACAACGAGAACACCCCTGTAACACCTCTTGTGTCTTCCCGGTGCTACCTTCATCTCCTCCTCATTCTTCGTAACGCAGTGAGAAGGAGAGAAGCAGTTGCTGATGACCTCACCCCAGCGAGCTTCTCCGCCCCTTACTCCACTCATGCTCCAGGAGTTGGAGGAAGAGGCATGGGCGGCCACAGATCTCTGTCATCGCTATGCCACCTCACACCACCCAGGATTTCCGTGGTTCACAGTCGTGACGGAAGCGGGTACTGCTCGCCGAGAGGTGATACCCTACGACTACTCCTTCCAAGTTTTTGCAAAGGGCAGGTGGGTGGGCAAGTCTATGGTGTCTGTGTACACTGACGAACTTTCCCATCACCCACGGTCGTACTACCAACAGTGTCTGCGCGAGGGACGTCTTTACTGCATCAAGAAGGATGTTCTTCGGCAGCAGCAGAAGCAGCACAACATTCTTCGTCGTCAGCTGAAGCGTGCCGTGGGTGAGGAGATGCCAGCAGTTTCTTCTTCATCAACCCTCGACACTACCGAAGGCGATGCCTCTTTGAAGGCCGATGGAATAGATGCGGTTCTGGAGCATGGTGATTTGGTCGTACACCGCGTGCATCGTCACGAGATTCCTGTAATGATGGGCTCCACTGGGGTGGAGCCAATTCAGCTCTTGTCCGTTCGCATTCGTGACTATGGCATCCTCTGCGTGAACAAGCCCACGGGTATCCCAACCCACGCAACAGGAAGGTACTTCTTTAACTCCATGCTGGCCATGATGGAGTACGTACTCGCCCCACGCCGCATCCGAGCATGGCTGGTGGAAGGTGATGTGCTGCTGCAGTCTCTCATCTCCACCGCCACCCTCTCCGACGTTGAGATTGATGAACTGCTTCACTACTACACCGAAGGCACCACTGAAGATGAGGTGACGGCACGACTAGACCGCCTACCCCGGCCTTGTTTTCGCCTGGACAAGCCTACGTCGGGCGTCCTGCTTCTTGGCGTGAGTCAGCAAGCTACCATGAAGGTAAGCGCGGCCATCATGGAGAAGTCCCGTACACAGATTCAGTGGGCCACGGACACCTTTGTGCGCGAGGTGGGGCTACCGACGCACGTACGTCGGACGGTGCAGTCACGCTACAAGATTCGCAAGCGGTATCTTGCTCAGGTACTTGGCCACTTTCCTACGTCATCTCCTCGATTGGTGGCTCTCGCTGGTCGAGACTTCTCGGAAGGGGCTGCGTGGGTGGACCCTGCTGACATGGAAGCCCTGAACCGTGGCTCAGCCCTCACTTCGCGCTTGTCAGCGGAGCCCAGCATTCTTCTTTTTTCTCCACTGCGTACGCTCTCTAAGGAGAAGACAAAGCAGTGCTCTTCTGATGCGTCATCTTCATCGGCCGTCACTCTTGTTCAGTGTTTAGCACACACACCAGATGCCTCTCTACTTCAGTGTGTGCCATTTACGGGGCGTCTGCATCAGATTCGTCTTCATCTTCAAGATTGGGGCTATCAGATCATTGGCGATGTGCCATCTACACCAGCGCCACGCACCACGAGCAATGCAAAGGAGGAGGTATTCTACGACCCAATGACCCTTCCGGCATCCTACCGCAAACGGTTCATTCCGGAGCGTGTGGATGGAGAAGCATCGACGAGTGATGTGGAGCCGCACTGCTACGAGTGTGCTCGTTGCCTGCCTATTGCCGTCCTCGATGAGGATAGTGGGGGGCCATCGGCAATTCATCTCCACGCATGGAGGTACGAGCTGACACACCATGCCCTGATAGGTGTGTATGAGCCGGCGCCATCGTCCAGCGGAGAGCCCTCATTGACTTCAGATGTGGTGGTGTTCGAGGCTCCTCTACCGGCATGGGTAGATGTAGGCATACTCGCCGCCTCACCGTCATGAATGTTTCATCATCACAAACCTACACTAACTCAATGCACCATCTTCATCACTTGCTGCCAGGACATGGCCTTCATCTGTAGATACGTCGCCAAGCCGCGAGCTATTTCGGATCTCAGATTCACGTTCACACTTCATCTCCGCCTTACTCACATCATCCATAGGTTCTGTCATCGTCGTCGTGAACGCGGTGGCTTCAGCATGAGAGGTTGGGAAGAAGGGGGCTGCTGCTGAGCGCGCCGTTTTTCCAGTTGTTGTTGTTTATAGTGGCCGAAGAATGGCCCCATCTGGCATCTTCGCATCTGCGTTGAGGCAGGCGGAGTGCCCCATTTGCTTGCAGCCCCTGGACCCGTCCGGCTCATCCAGGTCTGCCAGTCGTAGCTGCAGCCAAACACGTTCGTTGGTAGATCCCTGCCAAGACCCATCCCCATCACCCTCGCCGAGCACAACGGCACCGCCGAGGACCAATGGCGGCTTTCACATATCCACTGTCTTCAAGGCCCCCGCCTTCACCCCCAATGCGGTGCTCTACTGCGGCCATGTGCTTCACTCACTCTGTGTTCTACAACTATGTGAGTATGCTGGGAGTAACGGTCCAACGTGCCCTGTGTGCCGCGCACCCTTGAGTGAAGAGGAACGCAAGATCGTCCCCTTTGATCCACAGCCACTTCCACTAAACTCACCTCTGGCGATGCATGTATCGAGTCCTGCGTCAACGGCTTCGGCAAATCAACCTGAAGGGGCGGATGACGTTCAGGGGAGTGAGGAGGACGGTGAGGTCACTCTAATTGCGGCCCGACGCGTACCACCTGAGGAGAACTACCGTGCCCGGCTACTGCGGAGGGCTGACAACTATGAATCTCGGTGCACAACGATTCAGCAACGTGAGGAACATCTCCGGCACAACGTTGCAGAGCTACAGCGGGACGTCACCGAGCTGGTGGAGACAGAGCGGAGTGCTCGTCGCCGAGCGGCCATCTTCGCTGAATCGCGTGAGTCGGTGGAGCGGACGACCCAACTGCGGGAGGTGTGCGTGCAGACTCGGCAAGGGCTCGACACCGCCACCGCTGACCTTGCCGCTGCTATTCGTGAGCGAGCAGAACTGCGGGCAGAGCTGGATAAGTACGCACGCAAGATGCGTCGGCTGGAGGGAAGCTGAGTCGCCTACGCAAGCAAATGAGTCTCGGTCTTCCTGACGAGCTGGGTAAGCCTCCACCTTTTCTGTGCTCATCACGCATTCGTATGTTGTTGAAGTTGGCGTCATGGTCTCATGTGCTGCTCACAGTGCACTTCTCTCCTTCATTTTGTTACATTATTTTAGGTTGATCTACACCGCTAGAGGAGATCTTGTGTCAGTGCACGTGCACAGACCACCACACACACACACACACACAAGCGTACACCTACACCGTCATGACCAAGGAGGAGTACGACAAGAACGCCGAGGCAGAGGAGGAAGAGGAAGACGAAGAAGAATCCGAAGAGGATGAGGAGGAGGAGGATGAGGAGTGGGAAGAACTGAATGATCTCGATGAGATTGACGAGATGGAGGATGGCCCAAGTACCTTCTTCATGGGTGGCTTCAGCATAGCAAATCGCCTGTCAGAGATTCTCAACGTCGTTCAGTACGAACAGGATCGCATCCTCATCTTCCCTGGCATGTACGGCCTCACCCGTGACACCAAGGATGACGAAGTCATTGAGCTCGACGAGGCCCGTCTCAAGGGCCTTCATATTGAAGGTGTTCCCTTTTCACTGGGCAAGAAGGGCGGCTACCCCGTCAACGCCAAGTTGCCCAAGGTCAACCGCCGTGTTGGACCGTGGTTCATGTACTACGCTGCTGCTCAAGCAGCAAACGGAGAGGGCGGTGGCATGGAGGAGGCGAAGCTCTCCACCACCATGACCTCCTCCGTCTACGGTGCCACCGTGACCCCGACCAAGGCGGAGTCTGCCGATTATCCGGTTCTCACGGCAAAACTGGTTCTCAAGTACACGGGCCACCCATCTGATGAGCCAGTCGTTGCCGCCGCTGCACCGGTTCAGGCTGCTGCTGCCACAACAGCAACTGACGCCGCCTCCACCGTTGCCCCAGAGCAGCCACCAGCAGAGGATGGCGCACCTGAGGCTCTCGTTGACGAGGCGGTGGTAGAGGGCGACGTTGTCCCTGAAGGAGCTGCCGAGGCTGTGGAGGAGGACGCCCAGCCAACCGACGCACCTACGGAGATCACGGAAACCGCCGCCCCCACTGACGAAGCAGAGGCCGCCTTACAGGGTGCTGAGAATGCCGCCACCATGGAGGCTGCTGCACCACCCGTGCCTCCGCCTGCACGCCGACCTCCTCTGAAGTTTTACGAGCAGGAGTCGGATGAAGATGAGGAGGAAGACGAAGGTGGCGCGGAGGAGACGGAGTCTCCCGCCAAGACGGGCCGGGATGACGAAGCCGAGGATGATGAGGAAGGTGAGGAAGGTGAGCAGGCGGCGGTGACGACCATCACCATTGAGGGCCTTGCGGTGTTGGGTGGTGTTGTTTTTGATCCCCTTACCCGTGGTGCGGTACGACACTGTGTGCTGGGCATCCCCAGCTCCGTGCTGCCTGAGCACCCCATCTCCTCTACAACTACTGTGGTTGGGCACCCACTCAGTGATGGTGTGCTGGAGAACTGCGTTATCTATGGCAGCCGCAAGCATGCCCTTTACGCCTACCCTCGCTGTGGGCTTGTCATTCGTAGCTGCATCTTTGATGGCCCCAGCCTTTCAGCCACCATGATCCACACCGCCAATCAAAGCCGTCCCGTTCGTCACGGCCACTCCCTCGCGCTGCTGGAGTTCCGCGCCAAGCAGAGGGCCACGGGGCTCCTCAACGCCACCCATGGAGATATTCCCCGCCTGATGGAGCCACTGGCTGACTTTGAGGTACCCGAATCCACCGCCTGCGAAGTGGGCATCTTTTGCGATGATGCCGACATCCTTCTACAGGACTGTGGCATCAGCAACACGCGCTTAGGTCTGCTGCTTCACGAGGGCTGCAAGGGCGTCCGTGTCTTTGCCTGCGATGTGCGCAGTGTGCAAGAGGTGGGTATCTACTTCTATGGCATTGGTGGGTGCAGCAAAGTGTGGCAGTCTGTGGTGGCTTCCTGCGGCCGCGAGTGCCTGCTGGTGCGTGGCCCCACTGAGGCTCAGGTTGCCGCGGCGGAGCTCCAGTTCAAGGTGGAGCACAAGGTAAAGGACTACATCAGCCCTGAGGAGGAGGAGGAGGAGATGGAGGAGAACGGCGGTGACGAGGACGAGGATGAGGACGGAAACGTTCCCAGCAAGCACCCCACCTTTGCCCAGCACCCCAGTATCAAGCAGTGCTCCTTCACTGGCACGGTGCGTGTACAAAGCGACGTACGTAGCGGTGCATTCGTTGATAACCTAGTTTTCCGCCCTCAGACGAAGGAAGAGGCTGCTGCGGCTGCTGCTCAGGCAGCAAAGGCACGTCGCAACATGAACGCCACCTTCTCCGCCACGAGCATCTCCATGGTATCTACAAGCGTTTCCGTAGC
Source organism: Jaenimonas drosophilae (assembly GCA_030849065.1). NCBI lineage: Eukaryota > Euglenozoa > Kinetoplastea > Trypanosomatida > Trypanosomatidae > Jaenimonas > Jaenimonas drosophilae. The sequence continues at coordinate 31,456 of JASAON010001466.1, forward strand.
CGCAGACGGTAGTGCCATGCCTGGCGCACCCAATCCTGGGTCAGACCTCATTCTGGCCCCCAACTATGGCGTGAAGGGCCAGTGGACGGTGCACGGCTTCCGCTACGGCGGCCTCGAGGGCATGCGTCATGCTGCCCATGATAATTGATGCGCCGTGATTCCATTGATGTAAATTAGAGAATCATGCCATCATGTAGGTTGATTGTGCTGGCTAATTGGATGAGACACAGCCGTGGTGCAATACCCATCTTTGCATGGATCCAGAGAACGCACTTAGCGGATCCCCGCGCTTCTTTCCAGCTGATGTCTGTGGCTGTGAGGAGGTGGCTGGCATTACGTACTCAGGCAGAGGCCCTATCTAGAGCTGGGCAGNACAAGTTTGAGGAGTACCCACGTTTGCAATGCTTCTATTGCTGCTATTTCATAATTTGTCAACGACGTGAACATTCACAAGCACCTATCTCTTTCTATCTCACTCTTCCTTTCACGAAGTTCAACTTTGACTGTGGACGCTAAGCACCTCAGCTTTCTTCCACACACACACACACACAAATCAGCACGTCTCTTGTCGTTGCTTCTCATTGCACTTCATAGATTATAAAAAGAAAACATCGTAGCCACGATGCATGCCATGGCGCGTACCTCACCCAACTCAGACATCAACCTCATCCACCTCTTTCCTGCCTCAATCGCGGTGCACACAGAGCCACGCATCCCACGCCGCGAATACCCCACTCATGGTCCCGTTGATGGTTATGAGCGCACCTACGGCATTCACCCACTCCACCACCAAACACAAGAGCGTACCAATCGCGCGGCTTCTGCAGCTGCCCCGTACCTCTCTGTGGCAGGCCATGGGCTGCCGGTAGGAAAGCCCTCTGCAAAACCAGCATCACGTTCCAAGACCGTCTCTCCAGCCACAACGCTGAAGCGCACCGCAGCCCAGCCACCAGAAGCGAGTGCCAAGGAAGCAGCTGCAGCACCAGAGGTGGATGGCCCTCTGAAGCCCCTCTCCGTCCCGCTGGCAAAGGACCTACTCTTACGCCGGCTGCCCAACTTCACCGACGTTCGTCCCCAGCCGGCAGAAAAAGTGATACCGGTGGCGGAGTTGGAGCTGACGGAGGTGGACCCATCCATGCCGGTGCACTCACTACATCGTTTCCTCTCCTCGCATGGCGCGATGTCGCGGTCCTCCTCCTGCACCACTCCCGCACCCGGCACCCCAGCAGGAAGCATAGTGACGGACGCCTTCCATCCACATCACCAGCCACACCATCATGGCTTCTCCGCATCCTCCGCGCGCCGTGAGATGGAACTCCTCCACGCGTTGCACCTGGAGAGGGCTGAGATGAACCGGCAGAAGGATGAAGCGGTGATTGGGAAGTCTGGCCAGGCTCTCTACGGCTGGCAGGCGCCTCCAGCGTGCATTGTGGCCTCGGACCGGCAATTTGTGTGGCAGCTTCCCAGCAATACCCCAACCACCGAGGATGAGGCGAACAGCGTGGGTGAGCCCGCTCCAGCTCATCCCGACATGAACATCGCCACCATGGGCGGCCCCTTTGAATCTGCCACAACCGACTACCAAACCATGATGGGCCGCGCACGTGTGATGGAGGAGCCCGCACCTGCTACTCCGCCACCCCTGCCCTCCATTGACGCTTCGCTGGGTACACGTGCGGTGCTCCTTCACAACCCACTCAGGGTAGTTACGTGTGAACACTTGGAGGAGGATACCCTGGCGGTTCGACGACGCCAGCTTAAAGCACAAGAAGGCAGTGGTGGCCTGCCACCTTCAACCGTCGCGGGAGGCATTCCCCCGGCTGGGGCGCTTACGTCCGCACTGAACCCAATTGGCCCCCCAGGGGAAAACTTCGCCACCCTCTCGCAGGCAGCCAAGGTTCTCCTGACGGCCATTCTCTATCTTCGTGCACTGGGGGGCTTCCCCACACTGTTGCGTGTTGGACCTCTCACAGACCTCAGTCCCATTGTGGATAAGGAAAACTGCGTGGAGCTCGTCTTTTGGTACCCAAACAAGGCCACCACGGAGCCTCCAGAGGAGAAGGCGAGCGCACGAAGCCGAACTGGCCTGTTGGGGATGCTGGGCGATAGTCTGCAGCAGCTTGACGCCACAATTTCCCTAAAGCGCTCACCATCGCCGCAACAGACAGGTGAACGACCACGTGCTACTGTGGGTGGCTCGGCCCCCTCTGCATCTGAGAGCCGCAGCACGCAGCTGGGTACGGATGGTGCCGAAGACCTTCCGCACGTGGACCTTCACGGCAGTGAGCGGCAGTCGCTGCGACGGAGCTCTGCCTCCACACACCGCCGCTCCGACGTGGAGGAGAAGGAGGAGGGTGGGCTTCGCCGGCCGCAGCGCGAGGCCACCCTTAACCCGACAGACATCCGCGCACAACCCGCCACATCTCTGTGGCCGGATGCGGAGGGGAGCTCGCAGAGCTCTGAGGTCCCTTCTGCGCCACCTGTGGTGGAGGCCCCTGCCACCCCAACCCACCGAGGAGCCTCACGCATTGCTGGAAGTGACGATGAACTGTGCGTTGTCCTTCGTGCCGTGCTGGCACAAAAATCTAAGGTGGAACGTTTTGGTCGCGAGGAGGTCGTCCACGTTCTCCCTCCTCTTCCACGTGAGGAGGAGTTCCTCACGAATGAGCGGCAGAAGGATCGCTCGCTTGAACGGTTGGCCGTGAAGGAGAGCGGGGCGGTGTTTCGCCTGCTCCAAGATAGCACCGCCAAGACAGCAGCTGCCAAGCGAAAGCAGCAGCAGATGCACCGCAGCCGACGAATTGCTGCCAAGGGACCGGTCACTGTGAATGAAGATGGTGCTCCATCCGCGGAGGATTATGGAGATCTCATTGTTGCCTTCTTGTTAAGCGGGGGAACCTCTCAGCTCAGTGGGCTCGTGCTGGATGCGATGGAGCTGGAGTCGCTGCGGTACAAGGTATTCACCCTGGAAGGCTACAGCTCCGCAGACCCTTTTGGCATCAACAAGAAAAAGGCTGACGACGCGAGCGTAGCAGATGGGAACTTCTCCAGCCCACGCCGACGAAGCTCCGCCTCACGATCTCCAGATGGGTCGCAGCCCTCCGTGGGCTCTAACGACTCCAAGCTGCAGTCTCTCTCCCTTACCACTCGTGAAGAACACCGCGCACGTGAATGGAAGGAAGCCAAACAACGTCGCCGCCGGTACATGCAACACTTTCCCATGTACCGTGCGTCAAGCATTGCGGAAACCACCCTGCAGGACTACCATCACCGCGAGCGCAGTGCTGTTCACGCGATGCGTCGTTCACCTCCTGCTCCACTCGAAAGTACCGCCACGAACCCGGAACATGAGCGTGGCAGATCAACCACAAATGTTGCGGAGCTGGAGGAAGAGCTACGTCGGTTTCGTCCTCTGAACCTCAACGGCTTCTACGGTGAGCTCCGACAGGCTGTGCAGTTTGCGCTGGACGTCCAAGTGCGACAGG
>JASAON010001467.1:0-36033 GCA_030849065.1 Jaenimonas drosophilae
CATCCTTGTGGAGATGGAGTAATGTGTAGTGCGCGTGTGTGTGCTTGTGCGCGGCCTTGTGAAGAGGACGCCGTAGTGCTTCCGTTGTCTGTGCCGAGGTCCGTGGTGGTTTGGTTCCAATGATTGGGCAGATACAAGGTCACCCTTTTTATCGTTGTTTTCTTTGTTCTTTTGCGTGTTTGGGAGCCGCTGGGTGCCTCGTTTCACCTCTGTCCTATTCGATGGCATTGTTTCATCTGGGATGATGCATGAATGGATGAGCAGAGTAGTCGGGGTGTTTTGTGAGCGGCGCATGGTTCCATGATGGATGCGGCGTCACGGCGTGCTCGTGTTCTCGGTGGCGTGGTTGTGGCAGCGGAGCGTTGGCAAGGTCCTTGTTATTCGGTGTGCCCGCTCCACACTCGTCACCATCAAAATCTACGAAGAACTAAAGACTTTTTGTTTTTCTCTAGTTTCAGTTACTGCGCTTTAGAAGTGATGCATGGAATACCTGTGGTGCAGCAGCAGTTCCATGAGAGATGACGGCGCGCGTGCGTGGTCGTCTATTTCAGCGACGTGTGTCAAGTAGTGCATGAACTCGGTGTTGAATGTGATGCAACACGTGCTTGTGTGTATACCTTGTGGGAGTAGACCCCCCCCCAGGCCTCGCCAAGACGGCGCGGTTTTTTGCTTGATGTACTCAGACAATGCCACAATTCTCTCTCCTTGTTGGTGTGCTGGCTAATGTAGAACGTAGCGGGAGGACACAAGACGCTCTCCCTTTCTGTACCGTGTGTGTACCTTGGCTGTATCTTGTGAGTGGCGGTCTTGTAGAACGCACACACACACATGTCGGACTACGACTTGCTGGACTTTGGGTCCATCCCAGAGACCCCAATGTTTCGCGGCTCCACAATGTACTCCCCGGAGCTCTCACCGCTGAGGGACGACTTCCCCGGCAGCGGGCCCTTTCCAGACTCCCGGAGTGATGATGGCCAGGCTGACGATGATGATGGTGATGAGAAGGAAAACACGTGGCCGAGGAGGAGCCGCTTGTACACCGCGCGTGGCACGACCGTCCTCACCTGCGCCGCAGACAACCGGCCCGTCATGCGGCAAAAGAGCCGCATCACCGTTGCGGTGCGGAAGCGTCCACTGAGCCAGGGCGAGCTTCTCAACGGCCTTGATGATGTGCTCGAGGCTGACAATGCCCACGACATCACCCTGCGCGAGGCCAAGGTGAAGGTGGATCTCCGCAAGTACACCCACGTCCATCGCTTCATCTTTGACGAGGTATTTGACGAGCAGACGACGAATGAGGATGTGTACAACCGTACCGCCCGTGCGCTCATTGACACCGTCTTCGATGGCGGCTGTGCCACCTGCTTTGCCTATGGCCAGACCGGAAGTGGCAAGACCCACACCATGCTGGGTAAAGGGAGTGAGCCGGGCTTGTACGCCCTGGCGGCACAGGAGATGTTTGACCGGATTGGCACTGGCAACGAGCTCCTCGTCTCCTTCTACGAGATTTATGGCGGGAAGCTATTTGACCTGCTCAACGCCCGCAAGCCGCTTCGTTGTTTGGAGGATGATAAGAAGAACGTGCACATTCGTGGGTTGACGGAGCACGTCTCCATGGACGTGAGTGACGTGATGGCCATCATTGAACGTGGTAGTCGCGTACGTAGCTCGGGTTCTACCGGGGCCAACGACACAAGCTCGCGGTCTCATGCCATTCTTGAGATTAAGCTCCGCACCGGCAAGGCCAACCGTCCTGTTGGCAAGTTCACCTTCATTGATTTGGCGGGTAGCGAGCGTGGGGCGGACACGGTTGACTGCGCGCGTCAGACGAGGATGGAAGGGGCGGAGATCAACAAGAGCTTGTTGGCCCTCAAGGAGTGCATCCGCTTCCTTGACCAAAACAAGAGGCATGTGCCTTTCCGTGGAAGCAAGCTGACGGAGGTGCTGCGGGATTCCTTTGTGGGCAACTGCCGGACGGTGATGATCGGGGCCGTTTCTCCAGCCCAGAACAGCTGCGAGCACACCCTCAACACTCTGCGCTATGCCGACCGGGTAAAGGAGCTCAAGAAGCCCGCCACGGAGAAGCGCCCCCTTGAGGAAAATGAGCAGACAGAACTCATCTTTGAGCAACAGAACACCAACACCAACACCAACAAGTTGTGTGGCACTACGTGCCCACGACCATCTGGGCCCTCATCCAACCCAACCAGCCGCCGTGCCACGACGTCAGCCCTGCGCAGTCAGGCCCTCCTTCCCCAGACAAGTGAGCGGCCACGGCCCAGCCGGCGGACGACCTTCGCACCCACCATGGCAGAGACACTCGCGAAGCGCCCGAGAGATGAAGACGGGGTCGTGGAGGACGCCGTCAGCCCTGCTCCACAACGTGGCGAGCAATTTGCCGGTGCCGTGCGTGCACAGCAGGAGCGTACCATTGAGCACTACGCGCGCTACCTCGCCGAGGATATGGATTGCATCAAGAGTGAGTACCAAATAAAGTTCGATGCGGAGCAGCCCCAGGCGCAGGCGCTGGACTTCGTCAGCCGAGCCCGCGCCATGGCGGAACAGAAGCGCGCCATCATCTCAACCATGCTGGGTGAGCTCGATGCCCTGCAGCGGGTGTTGTCTCTGGATAGCGGCAGTGCCAGCTAGAGATGTTGGATGTGTGTGTGTGTTCCACGCCCCTACAAACACCTACGCACTGCAGTCGTGTCGTGTGGTTGGTTGGTGCTGATACCAAGGTCAGACCTCACCCGCACTCACCTCTGCACACACACACACACGTCTTCACTCCCCCTATTTCACCGCCTGATGTACTTCCCCTCACTATTTCTTAGATTATTGCGACACGCCGTTGTGTTGCTTGTACTTCCCACGAGGTTAGGTGAGGACAGGGATAGAGAGAACGAGAGAAGGAGTGAGTACGGGCGCATACACTGGCTGGCCTTGTATATCTCCATCCGTCTCACGAACCCGTCGTCCGCAACCCCCCTCCCTCCTCTTGCTGGGATAGATTCGCCTTCTTCACCTGCACAAAACCCCCTACACACACACCACACTCCTCCATCGACTCATCCATGCCCATCTTGTGTCTACTCCCTTACTACTTCCACAATAAAAAAATCTCGTTGGTCTACCACAGCTTCTTCTCCGTCTCATTCTCTTTTCTTCTCTTCCGTGGATGATCATCCGCGTACATGAGCACTTCTCAGTAAGTTATTCATTCTCACACTCAATCACTTTTTTTTTTTCCCCTTTCTCCGTCCTGCATTTCATCCGTGCAGAGCAAACCACCACATCTCTCAAGGCTACTCAGCCACGAACGCAGCACATTATGCTCCAACCATCGCCTTGGCACGAGGTACACCTGCTACACCAGCACGCTCGGCACTCTTGTTAAACAGCGGCACGCCTCCATCATCACCCCTGCGATCCCATCCGCCACCAAACCATCCACATCCACGGCTACTCCAGTTCCGTCCATCTTTATAAAAGCGTTGAAAAATGTGTCGCCGGTGTTCGGTATCGCAGCGGGTTTGGGGGGTGGCTTTCGCTGCCGTTCCAAGCTCCGCGTAGGTGTTTTGGGGGGGGGGGCCGGCCGGGGGGTGGGGGCCGCGGCATCGGTGTTGGTGGCTATGGCTATTGGGTAAGTAGGGGGGGGGGGGGATGTGGGCGGGGCTGAATGTTGGCGCAGGGGGGGGGCTCGTTTCGGCCATGGTCCAGTTTTTGTTTTGTTTGTAATACAATAGTTCGTTTGGAACAAACGGGGGCAGCCAGGAGAAAGAGCCTTGGAAGATGTTCGGCGACAACGGTCCGCAGCGGTAGCGGATGAAAGCAAGGCTGGAGTAATAAAATAATGTTGGCCTCCGTGCGCGAGCGAGGAGGAGGGGGTTGTGTTGTGCGCGGTGTGCCACGTCAAAAGAAGGAATCAAATCCTCCCATGCCGCGATCCTGTCGTGATCGAGGCTGGTGGAAAAAGGAGTGCATCGTGGAGAAGGAATCCATCATGGCCCGCATATCAGCAAAGGGGTCGTGCATGAAGGGGTCGCTCGTGCGTGCGAAGGGGTCGTGGACCCGTCTCTGGCTGCCACCTGGACGACGTGAAGGATGGGGTTGTGCTGCATAATGTCTTGGCGGCGCGTCGTCATCGGGCTCCTCCACGATGGGCCCCCGGGCTGGTTGCCGGGAGGAGAACCGCGCCTCGTGCCCACGTGGGGCAAACCGCATTCCCTGAGGCGAGGACGTGGTGGAGAAGCTGTAGCAGGTGTAGGCCCCCTTGCTTGGGTCGAAGTCGGGATCATTGCGGGAGTCGTAGAAGAAGCCATGCTCCTCCACACCGGTGCGTGCGTCGCGGTGGTGAAACTCCTTGGCGTGGGTGCGGAGGTCCTCGTGCACGTTGCGACCAAAGAAGATATCCCGCATGCCGGAACCACCAAAGAAGTCCATCGGGTTGGCGGCCATGACGCCCATGGACTGGCTGCCCGCACGTCGTCGGCGGAGCTCTGCATCGTAGTCGGCCCGCTTCACCGGGTCCTTGAGGGTATCGTAGGCGTTGGCTACGGCCTTGAAGGTCTCCGCGTTGGCCTCCCGCCGGACGGCAGCCCTGGTGGGAGATGGCAGACTGACCTCCGCCGTGGACGTGCTGCTCTTGTTGTTGTTGTCGTGATGGCTCTGCCCCGTCCCACCTGGGCCCATGTGGCGGTCAGGATGGAGGAGGAGGGCCTTCTCCTTAAAGGCGTGGCGGATGCGTTCGTTGGACGCATCCTCCTCCACCCCGAGGATATCATAAAGTGTTTGCTCCTCCACGTAAGTCATGTACGCTTTTGGGGGTGGGGGTATTGATGAACGTTGCAAAACCGCTCAAACAGAAGAAGAGATGTTCCCAGCACTCTACACACGATCACAACCACAAGATGGAGAGAGAGAAGAAGAGAAGGCGTGAGATGATGGACGGGGAGTAGGAACGCAAGCCCAGATGAGGAGTGGCAAAGATGCAAGAACGTGAGTGGCAACGGCTGCCTACCGGTGGGGAAGACGAAGCAACAAACACACAAATCGTGTCGCGTGGCTCCGCTCGTCTACCAAGGAGTGTGTGTGTGTGTGGGTGTGGGAGGGGGGAGATGGTATACCTCAGACAGCATCCTTCGCCAGGGAATATACCAGCGAAGTGTGCCACGCCGGGTTGAGCAAACATGGAAGATGAAATAATACGGAACAACAACAAAAAAAACATAGAAACATCAACGAGCAAATGAACGAATGAAGAAGCGAGTGCGCCACAACAAAGAAAAAAAAAGCGGCTGTGTGTATCAATGTGTTGTGGTGAATTATGGGCACACCAGATCACCACCAACACCAACACAGAAGTTGATCGCTGCTCGCGATGATGATGAGGAGCGGGGGTGGAGATAAATCTCAGAATATCTGAATGTGCTGAAGCAGCACCTCAGCGCGACGTGGGAAGGAGAGGAGGAGTGTGCTACCGCGGCTGGATTTTCGCCGCCCCAACACCTCTGGTTCCTGCTTCCCGGCCGTATTGGGGTGTTCGTCCTTCTCCGTTCCTTGATTGCCATCCTCGGAGGAGCCTGCCACCACAGCGGAAGACGCTGCACGCCCGGTGAGTACCTCCACGTGAGTATTGCCCAAGTTGTTGCTGGGGTGCTCAATGCGCTGCAGCACCTGGGCAGAGGAGGGCCGCCGTACTTCAATCATGCCGCAATCCATCGCGGGAGCAGAGAAGAATGGGAAGAACATGGCGGTGCTGGAGAAGGTAAGTGGGCCACCACCTCCATCAAGAGCAGCGGCAACAGCGGTTGTTGGTGATGATGATGCTGTTGCGTGGTTGGTGGTGGCAGCGACGCAATGGGCCACGCGGTTGGGCAGTCGAGCGGCCCGAACGCGGGCGGAGGGGTCCACGGAGAGGTGGTGCGTCAGTGAGCCACGCTGCCCACGTCCCTGAGAAGGGCAGGATGTGTTGGGGTGCGTGGCGTAGTAGGCCTCCAGCTGTGTGTCGTAGAGCTTGCGTTGGGTGGCATCACCAATGATGGTGTAGGCGTGCTGAAGCTGGCGGAGGTCTGCCTCACGGCCTTTGCGCTCCTCGGGTGAGATGGAGGCAGATTCCAGCGGGAAGCTGTCATTGTCGGTGCAACGTGTGGCGCTGTCGGGGTGCAGAAGCAAAAAATGATGCCTATAGGCGCGATGAATATCTGCGGAGGTGGCCGATGGCGGGACGCCCACAATATCATAGGCGGTGCGGAGCTGGCCAAGGGAGGCCATCATCCCAACCTCCTCACGACGGAGATGACGCGTAAATCAAAGGCCGTGCCACACCAAAACAATGGAACACCAACCAAGAAGATGTGTGTGTGGGTATTCTTCTTCGAGTGTAGATGCAAATGGAAGACACAATGTGTATGTAGTGTGTCTCTGTCTGTGTGGGTGTGAAGCTGGCCAAAGAAATGAAGGAAGAACACGAGTATGAAAGAATAAATGCTGGCTTCTTGTTTGGTTGTGTGTGTGTGTGTGTGCTGTGCTAGAGGTCTAAGGGAGGGACTGCGCACGAGTTTGAGATGTGAAACACACCAACCTATCACCCAACATCGAGAACACACACATACAACATTGGAAGAGAAGAGAAGAAGATGATGGAGTACCTGCATCCACGTTCGTAGGATTCACTCATGCAAACAACAAACACACGTGATAATGAGAATATACATCCGCGTATGGATGTGTGTGCGGCTTGAATGCAAAGATTGTTTTTTTTGTGTTGTTGTGTGTTACAAGGCAAAAATAGGTCACCATGAAGATGACGATGATGAAAGATTGAAATCACGACGATGTTCTCACCCAACACACCAACACACTTCACGTATATGCACAAGAGACGTACGTGGCGCCATTTTCACTACTTCTGGTAAGGGTCCCAGACGTAGCGGCCTGGAGAGATGGCGCGCTTCGGCGAACAACATGAAACCCGCGCCGGTGGTGCATCTTCGTGACGCATGTGTGCGCCCCTCGGTGGTGGCACCGACATGGAGTGCCCGCCCGACCCACGATGGTGGTGTGGCATCTGGCAAGGGTGTTGGTGGTAGTGATGCTGATGTGGTGAAGGAGGAGGATGCTGGAGATGGGGATGAAAGGTGTTGCCAACATCCACGGTGATGCGTCGGCCACCACCACCACCACCGCCACTCGCACATGCTGCCGGATACTTATTGTGGTTCGTGGGCATACAACAACCGCGGGCGTTGTGTGGTGCTGCCATGGCCTGTGTTGTGCTGCCGTGGTAGTCCATGCCCGTGTAGCAGGGTTGCTGCGCGGTATGTGGCACACAACCCTGCCAACCAGAGTAGGAATTATTGCTGTTGTTGTTGTTGTTGTTATGGCTGGCTGGATAGAGTGGAGAGGTCTGCGTGTGGCCGAAGAAGGTGTTGCTCGGTGGCTGATGGGGTGAGGAGGCCATGCTGCTCGGGAAGGATGGGGAGCTGCCAGATTGCTCCACGCCAACAACAGCATCAGCGCTCGAGACGGGAACCGAGACGGAGCCTGGGTAAAAGGCCGCAGAGGTGTTGTTGTTGTTGTTGTTGTTGGCAGGACCACCACAACGGCAGCACAAGGATGATGGAGATGGAAGTGGCGCACGACCATCACGTTGGCGGCTTGGGTGTCGCGCTGATGTACGTCCACCCGCGGTTGCTGATGGAGATGTTGTTGTTGTGTGTCGGTGGCGTTGGCTTCTGCTGCGGGAGGTGGTTGGCCGTGGTGGGCTCAGGGCGAGCGCCTTACGGCACGTTTTCGTCCGGCTGGAGCACCCACTACTGCCACCAACACCGTTGTTGGCGCTGTTGCTGGCGTTGGCCGGCTGACGATGATCCAGACGCAAGACAGAAGATGGCCTGCCACCACGTCGCAGCGACTTGGTGGGAGAAACACCACCACCACCTCCTTGTTGGCTCGTGTTGCTGTTCCTGCGGCTTCCCTTTTCACGTGAATTGGCTCGTGGCTGCCGCGTGGAGCATGATGTTTCACTCAGCGACCGCGATACCGATCGATGCCGTGCACGCCGACCAGACCGACCACGCCCACTATTGCTGTTGTTGTTGTTGTTGTTGGTACCGCTCTCCTCATCTGTGTTGCGCAGCATCTTCTGCATCTGCCGCTTCTCCTTGCGCCTCTTTTCCTTCTTGGCAAAGCGTGGAATCACGCCGTGATAGAAGACCTCCCCATCATGTGTGCTGCAGCTAATGTAGTAGCGCCCCTCCTGCGTGATTTTGTAGTCCTGACGAGCGTCACGCAGCCAACTTTCATGTAAACGGTGCATCGATTGTGCGTGGCGAATGCGTCGCTTGATCCATGACACCACGACACACTCCAAATAGCCACAACGGCTGAGACGTCCAAGGAATCCTTCGAGGGGTACGCAACATGGTTGGCACACGCCGAGCTGCTCCAGCTGTTGTTGTTGTTGTTGTTTGCCATCCAGAGTTGTGGCGGTGCCAACCACCACCACACTCTTGTGCTCTTCCTTGGAGGAGGTCTGTGTGGCACGTATGCGCTGCAGCTGCACACGTCGGCGGCTGAGGAAGACGGCGAGGTGCTCCCATCGGCGATATACAACATCGTAGGAAACTGAGTCGCCATCAATGAAGGTCATGGCGGGATAGCTCCACTGATGCTGGCCATGAAGAGGATCTTCTTCGTCACACCCACACACAACAACACCATCATCAGGGTGCTCTGCGGCCTCCTTCTCCGCCTTGGCCACGAGGTTGGCGATGTCATGGAGGTGTGCGAGCGTGGGCCCACGTGCTGAGCTGGATGCATCAACCACCACAAAGACAGCCCCAATGAGTGCGCGCTCCATCGGCTCTCCATCCTCCTCCAGCTCCATCGGGTTGAGGCGCGAGGATGATGATGGTAGTACCACTTCCAGATCATCTCCCGGTGGTGCGTGCAGATATTGCACGTAGTTGTTGTGGTATTGCAGAAGGAGCTCCAGATTGCGCGGTGGGCCAAGACGTTGATGCGGCTTCCAACCACCACCATCACCATCATCATCATCGTGTGGAGGTGGTGTGCAGGAGTAGTCCTCCAGCACCACCGTACCGCCATAATCCATCTGCGATGCGCGTAGCCCGCCATCTTCAGACTCGAAGGTGCAGGATGATGTGCATTGTGCCGTGATCTCTTCACAAGATGGGGTGTATGACGGTGGTGTTGTTGCTGTTGCTGGATAGTAGTAGTCGAGGAGGCCAAGCTCCGCCGGGTCAGCCTCATCGAGTGAGAACAACTTCATGAAGAGGCTCTGCACCTCCTCACGGCATCTCCACAGGCTCCGTGAGCCACGTACCGTCGTTACGGCCATGTGCTTGCTAAACTCCAACGACATGGCGGGAAGATCCTCCCACGGCGTACAAGACTCGAGTGCGGATGCGCAAGATGATGATGATGCTGTTGTTGTTGTTGTTGCTGTTATTGTGGTTGTTGCATCGGTGCCAAGCTGACGAATACGCCGGAGATCTGCCTCAATGAGATCTCCCAAGGGCCAACGCTTGTCCGGGCGCCTCTCTCGCATCGTTCGTTGCAGCTGCAGGAATCGGAAGATGGTCATGTGCAGCCGTTGATCATACTCCCGCCCTAGTTGGATCTCTGGCACACTCACCATGCTGCAGTAGGCCCACATGGGCCGTACGATGCCGTCGCTTAGCCCACACCGCAAACACGTGGCGTGAAAGCGGCGATCGCTGACAAAACTAGCGCGGCTCAGAATTTTTTCGCCAATGGTGGCATCAATGAAGTAGCTCGCGCGGAGCACCGGCGGGCGTGGGTGGCCAGGGAAGCGTTGTTGCATCTCCACTTCAATGTAGTGGTCCTCGATGGGATCATCTTGCAAGCCGCGCAACCACGGCGTACCACGGCACGGACCCTCCACCGCACCGGAATACCCAACAACCTGAAAAGCGGTGATGGGGAAGGCGAAGACGAGCGTGGCAACATCCACGCACACACCACCGGCAACATCATCATCATCATCATCATGAGCACTGGCTCCATCGTCATTGTTGGCAGAAGAGGAGGAGGAGAAGGCCCCTCGTGCGCTGCGAGGTGTTGTATCTACGCCAAACACCGCCGTGGTCAGGCGGCTCTGCGGAAAACTGCCCGCGTCGCTGGCGTTAGCCTCGGATGGAGGTGGCGGATGGCCACCAACACCAACGGGAGATGTCATGACGTGTCTCTGGAGTGCTGCTTGATGCTGCTTTCGTTCCACGGAAGGACGGCTCCCCTCACTTCCTCGCGCGGCAGAGGCTGCGGTGGATGTTGATGAGCTCATCATCATCATCACCATGGGAGATGCATCACCAACACCACCACCTTGGGAGTTGTTGCTGTTGGGCTCAAGGGCAAAGATGTAGAGCTGGCCATCTTCCTCCACGACGTGAAGACGGCCATCACGAAGAGATGGCTCTGATGCGATGCGATGACGAACACGTTCCATCGAGCTACGTTTGCGCGTTGCTCCACCAACAACAACGTGTTGTTGTTGTTGTTGTTGGGAAGATGTGCCAGGAGCATCTGCCACCTCCTCTCCCTCGGACGACCTCATCTCCTCCCCCTCCTCATCTTCTTGGCAATTTAGCGCCACGATAGTCGCTTGTGGCGCACAACGAAGAAACATGCGCGGCGGAGGTACCTCTTCTGCTTCCATCACCTCCACCGGAGGATGTGCGAGACCGTATGTGCGCTCCTCCTCCGTTGCCAGCTTGGCCATGCGTCGGCGCCACTCCACCACGACGGCACGCGCACGCCGCCAACGAAGCTCCTCGTGATGGATATGTTGCATCTCGTCGTTGGTTCCGACCAAAAATGCTTCGTTATTCCCCACCAGATAGCGATACAGCCTCTGACGGCTGCCAAGAAAGCGATGATGATGCGCATCAGCCACCTTCTGCGCATCCTCTTTCCCTTGAGCGGAGGTACGTGTTGTTGTGGTTGTTGTTGCTGCTTTCGTTGAGTTGGTGTTGGCATCGCAACGGGCTGGACTACAGTGTAGGTGGCGCTCCATCTGTTCGAAGGAGATGAGTGTGTTTCCCACACAATCCCCATCAGGGTGCGTCATGGCACGCACATGTACGCAACCGCGATCGGGAATGGCAGGATCTGCCTCTCCATCTTCATCTCCCGATGTGCCACCACGATGTGGCGCTTTTTCCTTCTCCAACACCCGCCACGACGATGATGTTGGCGCCACATTCACAGATGATGCTCCAGCCACCGCACATGATGATGATGATGATGCTGTTGCTGTTATGGTTGTTGTTGCTGTTGTTGTGTTGCCCTCATCATCCATCACCACCGTCTCCCTCCGACACTTTGGGATGCTCCAGTTGTACTTGATGGATTGTTTCAGCCTACACTCAAAGAGTTGGCGGAACGCCAGACAATCTGGGCTTGGAAAGAAGTGTGCCGTGAGCGGAATGTGCGCGACATCGTAGTTGCCGCTGCGTACGAACTTGACGGAGTCACTGGGGCGTTCGAGAAACGATCTGCTCGGAAGGACGCCCATCCTCTCAGCCAACCTCCACCAGCCGAAGAAAACAACAACACACCCACAGAGAGGGTGAGTGGCTGGATGGAATAGCTACTGAAGTACATGATGATGATGATGATGATGATGATGAAAGAGAGAGAGGGAGGGGGCATTGTATGACATGGGTAGCACCACATACACACAAACACAAGGTTGGTATACGTACATCCAACATCACAGGGCTTCGTGTGGTTGTACGCGAAGAAAAGAAACGCATATGAGGACGGGGGAGGAACATGGAGATGGATAGAAAACACCACTCATACCGATCAACGTAGAAACACACAATCAGCAACAGCAGCACCAGTGTAGCACACCAACCACACACACACATCAACGGGAAGCAGGCAACAACAACGCTTGCAGATCATCATCATTTTGTTTTTCATTGCCCATCATCTCATACAGACAATAACAGAGAAACAAGAGCAACGAACGAAGAAGATGATGATGATGACGTTGATGTACGGTGTGGTGGTTGGAAGTATGGGGAGGGAGGAGAGAGGGTGGGGGGTGGGGTGGGTGTGAGAACACTCTGAAAATGTTGTTCGTTCTTGTCTGCCATCAACACACTCGCAGAGGTACGCAACACAACGTACTCGTTGTGAGGTAGATGGGTATGTCTGTGTAGATCACGATGACGGTTGTGCGTCTGAGTTTGTGAGTGTACGAGTGTGTTGTTGTTGTTGTTGTTGTTTGTGTGTGTGTTGGTGCTACACAGTCTGTAGAAGAAGCAGCAACAACTACATCACACGAGAAAAAAAAAACAACAACAACAAAAAAAATCATATCACACGCACGAAAAAATGTTTGTTGGAGGTCATCTGCTATCTAGGCACTCCAACTTTGTTCGTACATTCCAAAAAAAAAAGATAATGAGAAAATTTGATGTGGGATGTGGTTGAGTCTTCGTGAAGGAATTCATCCAGCGCGTATGCGTTGAATGATGGTGATGGCAACACACAACTCCTACGCACACCCACACATACGTAGACCGAGATGGAGATGTTTGTTGCATTTCTCTCACATACTGCCAACGCACCACACAACATCAGAAGTGAGGAGAGGGGAGGGGGGATGGAAAATCTCATGAAAAAAGAAGAAACGTGCGCGTGTGGCATCGCCATCAACGCACCCACACACCCGAACACGCGCCACAATAAGAGCCAACAAGAAAACAAAATCAATCATCCTTTGCTGTCTTAGTATTCCGTACATTCTATCTGGTATCATCTCTACGCAACAACTGCTGTGGCTCACGTAGTGCGTAGAGATGAAGAAGTAGATGGGTGCGTACATACACGTACGCGTACATGCGTGTGTGTGAGTGTGTGCGTGATGCCGCCAGTACATCATGTGTTTCAGAACGTTGCCACGTATGTTGTGATGATGTTGATGTTGGACGAGCGAAGGAGGCAGCCACGTGTGCAGCATCTTTTCGGAACCAAACACGGAAAAAAAACAACATCGACGGAGAGGCCGTCGGGCGGAAGCAACAACAACCAACAGGAACACAGCAAGTTAGAGATGAGCAGATGAAAAGATGAAACAACAAGTGAAAAAAAAAGATACTTCAA
The DNA here is from genome assembly GCA_030849065.1 of Jaenimonas drosophilae. Taxonomy (NCBI): domain Eukaryota; phylum Euglenozoa; class Kinetoplastea; order Trypanosomatida; family Trypanosomatidae; genus Jaenimonas; species Jaenimonas drosophilae. The sequence continues at coordinate 13,165 of JASAON010001467.1, forward strand.
AAGTTGTTGTTGTTGTTGATGGCCATGATGAGGACGAGAAGCGTCATGCGGTGCGCCATATTAATCCAGGGCTTCTGTACCACTCACTCACTCTCTCTCTCTCACTCATCAGGCACTCACATGGGCTACATCAACGACAACATCAAGGACGGCTGTTCGTCCTTCTATTCCGCCACACTAAAAAAAAAAACGCAGATGTATGATGCTCCCCTTGCAGATATCATCCGCACACACAAATGCATATTTTTTTTTCTTTTTTTTTCTTTTTTTTCTTTTTTTTTTTCAAAAAATGTTTACGATGGCGGAGGTGTTTGTTGTTCTTGACAGGATGGCAGAGACTCTACGCTTAGCTCACCGGGTACCAGTGCGTCATCGCGATGCATCGCCCTCATCTCCTGGCCTGGGGCACCGAGTGTGTGCTCTACACGCAACGGCGCATCATCATCATCACTCGCAGATCGCGAGAGGAGCCTAACCACCATGGATTGCGGCTTGTTGTAGCGCTGCCCACGTTGTTGCTGATGGTCAGCCAAGGCAGACTTGGAGCAGATTACATCACCACTAACACCAACACCACCACCACCAACACGTTGGCCATCCACCGGGCCAGGCAGCGCAGAGACGATTGGCGAGTGAAAACACACGGGTGTGGTGTGTGATGGTAGCTCATACTCCTCCACTTCATCTTCATCTTCCTCATCATCATCTTCTTCTGCCTTGCGCGCCGCACGTTCCTCGCTCAGCTCACTCCTTCGCTGATTCTGCAATCTAATATCAAAGTGCACGTAGATGAAAACACCAATCAGAAACATGATGCAGAAGAGGCCGAGGAGCATCAGGATGAATCCAAACCACCAAAAACGCGTGAAGAAGTTGGCGTGAAGTGGGTAGTGGTGGCGTGTGTAGTTGGTGATGATGTAGTTGCTGGAGTCGGCAACAGGAATAGCATCTTCCACGGGGAAGAGTGCGCTGCCGTAGAGGCGTGTGTAGGCGGGATGTACGCCGATGCGGTCAAGAGCATCGCTCGTGCCAACCTCACCGGAACACCAACGGCGCCAATCCTCCATGATTCAATGATTCAATGAGTGATGATGTGGAGGAGAGGGGGCCGTGCGGGGTGTGCCGTGTGTCGGAGTCAGGAAGACGTACCCAGGGAAGATGAACGTATCAATGAATGATACACGAAAAAACAACAACAAAAAAAGAAGATGCCGTTGAAGAAGGTGGAAGCGAGCGCAACACACACACACACAGACAACAAGCCTTCGTACGCAGCAGGAGGGAGTGACGAGTTGTTGCTTATGCTCAATGTGTGCTGCTGCTGCTGCTGCTGCTCTTCTCTCTGTTTCTATGTGTACGAAATCCAAAAAACAAACAAACAAAACGAAGAAGTGGCGGTGTCTGTGTGCCGATTTAGATGTCAGGCAACACAAAATAATAACAAAAGAAAACAACAACAACGAAAAATCGGACCAAGATAATCACGTACGCTTCACTACACGCACACAGAGAGATTCACGTGATTGTGCTAGCGTGTGTGTGTGTGTGTGCTAAATAAGTGCTGCACACGTGTGTTTGTCTGTGTGATGGAGTCTTGATCAACTGAGAGTGAGGTTGGATGCGTAGGTGCAGCTCACCCTAATCTCTCTGTTGCTTGGACGAGTGCCTGCGTTTGCGATGCTGTCGTTGAGGTACTCAACGAGTAGGAAGTGATTGATTGATGTTAGAGAAAAGAATGGGATTGGCCACTACAACTACACACAACACATGAAGAAAAGAAGAAGAGGAAGAGGAAGAGAAAGAGGAAGAAGATTATGTTGATGCACAAGACAACACAATCATGAGTACATGATCATCCATCCCTTCATGATGGATGGATGCTCCGCCACACTGGGGGAGGAGCTGAAAATGATGAGATGGTTTCGCTGACAACTCCAGAGGAGAAGAATACGGATTGCTGAGGGAGAGATGCGCTGTGTAACACGCCACACATGTGTTGTGCGCGCGTGTGTAGGTGTGCTGCCGCCATAGAACGGGGGCTTGATGCCAACACACAAACACATGCACACAACATAAACAGTGAAGGAAGAAAAAGAAGCCAATCGAGCAACAACAACAACAACAACAACAAAAAAGAGGAAAACATCCATATATATGGCCCGGCAATCGCCGGATGATGCATGATGATGATGGCGATCTTAATCCCATCACCAACAACACCAACAAAACAACATTTTGTGTGCGCTGCAGTGGCTTCTGATCATGTGGGGCTCGAAACACTCCACGCCGAGAGGGGTGAGGAGGAGGGGCGTGGAAGCAAACATGAACTGAGTGATGTGGATGGAGGAGGAGGAGGGTTGGGCAAGGGAGAAGATGTTGCGGTGTTGTGTGTGTGTGTTGGTGTTGTGGCGGCTATTTGGTTCCAGTGCCACTCGCCGACACACATACCTACTTCTCATCGCCTCACCGCCACATCCCTCTTCCATCAAAACATACGTGGCAATCCAAATTCGCCAATGGTACAGAGCATTCATCATCCACGTGGAGGAGGTGGGGATATACACGGAGAAGAGTGCGAGACACAGAGAGTGTCTGTGTGTGTGTGTGTTGCGCTCCGCCATGTTTGGCACGAATCAACACAACCACAGCACCGCAAGACTCTTCCACGTGGAGCATAGGAAAAGCTCCTCACCCGTCCAAAAAAAAATTATTCTGTGTTTTTTTTTTAGTGTGGAGAGAATTCGCCACACGGGTACAGCCTCACAGATGTATCATCCGCATCAAACTCATTCGTACATATACAAAGTAGGCCCGTCAGTTAAGATTCACCCATCACAACAACACCAACACCAACACCAACGACAAGAAAAAAAACAGGAACAACCAGAAGATGAAACAAGAGAGTACAACAACTCCACCAAGCAGAAGAAAACCACAGATCCAACAACAACAACAACAACAACAACACGGTACATTGACATCATCATGTAGGTCTCTACTTCCATCAAACACCAACTTAGCCATGATTGTTAAAGTGCCAGGATGTATCATGTGTGGAGATGAACCAAAATCACAATCAAAGTACTCCGTACAGGAGCAAGAAGCAGATAGGCTTCACCGTGCATACTTGTGTCTGTCTCTCCACATCATCATCATCATCATCATCATCATCACGTGGCACAAAATCGTCGAACAGAAAACAGCAAAAAAAAAAAAAAACTGTGTTCTTCGAACTACTTCATGTTGCATACAACGTGAGAGTTAATCATTTTTTCAGTGGCTGAAGCAGACCCCTGTGGGGAGATGATGTCGTTGATACGATGAGGAAGAAGAACAACGATGAACTTCTCCATGTGATCGCATCCTTCCTCATGTGGTGATGGATTCCATTGATGAAGAAAAGCAAACAAAAAAAACGTCAAATTGTTATTCAAGAATGAAAAAAAAAGAGTACAACAACAACAACAACAACAACAACAACAACAACATCATCAAAAGCGATGATACCACTCACGTGGAGATAGTGGTGGCTTCCGCTTTGATCAAGATATCCACCATCTACACACACACACACACATACACACGCATGACGTTTGCCATACGTGTGTGTGTGTGCGTATGTATGTATGTGTGTTGTTATGCACTGCAACGAGTATTCCGGTAGCATACGAGGTTGAGCACACCGAATTGGTCGTACACGGTGCTCCGACACGAAAATGTTGTATGTGCTGGACGATGATGGTTGATGGTGGTACATTGAATCTAACAACAACAACAACAACGTGTCTTGCTGGGGTTTCTCTAAGTACCACCATCTACACACTCCGAGGACCTCTTCAGCGCTGCCATCCATGGGTGTTGGCTGAGCAATGGCAAAGGAGGGAAGCGCGAGGAGGTTGGTGGGAGATGTGCACATGTGTGGTGATGTAGATGAAGGAGCAGCTGGCCACAACCTCTGCCTTTTCAATCACCACCATGAGCATGAAAACAACAACAAGAACAACAACAACAACAACATCATCATCATCATCAAGAGCAACAATAATAACCATCAACAAGGCATGATGTAGTATACGCACACGTGGAGAAGTGGTCCTGCTTCAACCACAACGCACACAGACCCCATCACGACGAAGAAATGAAGGAAGGCAGCATTCGTTCTGCATCAACCCAGAACCTTCTTCCGTGTGCGAATATGTGCGCGTGTGAGAATGGAGGCAGAACACAGCACGCACGCACATGTGCATGACGTGCATCACGATGGAAGTCAATCACTGGCGAAGCTTCTCGTTCTCCGGAACAAAATGAAACAATCATTAACGTGTGTGTGTGTGTGTGGTGTAGTCAGAGCTTCAACCACACAACAACTGAAAACGTGGGGAGGGGGGACGTCCAAGAAGCAGGTTGCACTGCATTATACGTTCAAGATAGCAAAAACAAAGAAGGGGTGATGATGCTGGCAAGTACATCTGGTGTGTATGTGTGTGTGTTATTTGTGTGGTGTGAGCTCATCCACATCTGTCGCTGATGATTGATGTGTCTCACATGTGATGGACGATAAATCAAATGAAAAATATCATTGGACCTCGCACATGGACCCATCAGCACACGCACACATACAGGAGAGTATCACAAACATGAATCGTGTGTATGTGTGCGCGTGGATGTTGGCCAACGACGCAAGATGAGGAGAGCACTACACACGAGACAACAAGCCACAACAATGATGGTATGCCAAGCATTCAACAGCAACGAACGGATCCAAGAAACAGAAAAACAAGAAACAAAACGAAAATAATGAAGGAAAATACAGAAAATGAGGAACTGAAGAATGAGCTGCGTGCGCATCAAGTGGAGAAGTACGTGTTCGTTGCCTGACAAGGACAAGTGCGTAGGGTGAGGCCGTGTTGAACCTCTTCGAGATGGAGGACGTGCGTACCTCATCACGAAGAATGTTGTTGTTGTTGTTGCTTCTGTCAAGTGTATGCGTGCATGTGTGTGTTTGGTTTATGCACCTTCACAGATTTGTGGGTCTTCACCCACCTTGAAACAACACGAGTTCCCATCAATGCGCTTCTTCATCCTAATGGTTGGCGATGGAGCTCGTGCAACAACAACACACTGACCAGAAGCACCTCGTCCATGCGGATTGCAATAACAAGGAAACGATGATGATGTACGAAGCTTGGCGTGGTGGTGGTGATGATGATGATCAACTCCATCCCCACGACTTGGCCCGGAGCTTGGCGTGGGAAGTGTGGGCTCAGAGGATTCAGCAACACCAACACCCACAAGCACACCTCCTCCCGCACGTGGAGAGGCAGCAAGAGGAAGTGTTTTGCTGTGAATGGTGCCCGTGAGGATGGTTGTATCTTCACGTGAGAGAGCCTCCGTCTCGTCTTCGCCAAGACGGCCACCAACATGTGGCGATGATGCACGCGCAGGGCTGCTCAACGATTTGCGATGTGGTGAGTTGGGGCGGGAGATGGCCACAATGTGGGGTATGACCGCGTGTATCTCCAGAGAGCTCTGGAACATACGCCGCAACGTGTTGTTGTTGTTGTTCTTGTGTGCATCCAGGGTGGGCTTCTCATCTTGTGGTGTGTTGGATGTTGTGTTGGTGGCTACCTGCTTCACCACAGCAGCGCACGCCACGTCTGGCGAGGTGTTTGTGGGCTGTTGCATAAGTGTGATGAGCTCCGGTCGTCCATCCTCGAGCGATACAAGAAAAGGCCGCATCTCATTGATGAAGTTGTTGTTGTGGTCGCAAATATTCTCGGTGGAGCTCCAGTGAAAAAGACTATCTGCATCATCATCATCATCATCATCATCAACAACAACAACCTCCATGTGGTCATGCTCTGCACATGCTGGTGGCACCAAATCCTCCATGCTGTTCCACCTGGCTGGATGCATCTGGGCTGAAGAGGGGCTATGACGCCTACACAAGTCCTTGAGAGGATGTTGTTGTTGTTGTTGCTGGTGTGAAACACGAAGAACATCTTCCATGTTGTCTTGGCTGGCCGCCAACACCTCCGCCGCTGAATGGCGTGTTCTCGCGGTCGTGGCCGTCGTGGCCTCGCGAGTGAGCTCCACCACGGGTGGCTCTCGCTGTGCATGGTTGTGGTTGTGCTTCACCACAGAGGATGTGGTTGTTGGCACCAAGGCACACCGTCCAGCCTGATGAAGATCAATGCTCATGGTGGCATTGGTACATTCATCACGACGTTTGGTCTTGCTATGAGTATAGAGAAGAATGGCCCACATCAGCACAAGAACAAAGATGATCTGCACGCACATCATCACCGCCAAAACAACACGGCCAATGCGGGAACATGCAGGAAAGGTGGCCGGGGAGGAGCTTCCCACAAGCGGCGAGGCCGTGGCATACGTGGCGTTGAGAAGCGAATGAACGTAGCTCATATGAGCGTGTGTTGTGTTGTGTTGTGTGCTGAATCACGTAGGGAAGGGTGTGGGATATCACTGGATGGATTGGCTGACCTTGTGGTTGTGGCCGGGTCAGCTCACTGCACAGCTTGTTGTCTCACTGCACGTACGTGTGCGTGTGTTGGGAATGCAAGGATACAGCAGTAGGACGCCAATGAAGAAGGGGGTAGGATAGATGAGAGCAGCAACACTCTATGACCAATCGCGGAACAACAACAACGAAAAAAAAGAGAAAAAAAACTGGAATGAATTGGTTGATGAAACAAAACGACCAACGCAGAAAAAAAAAGAGGAACAACGAAATCAAAGAGGAGTGCTCGAATGGTATCTGATCTTCACTGCCAAACGTACCCACACAAGGAAGCACACCGCAGCGCAGGTGCAGAATGAAGTGCGCCTGTGTTGCGTGGCCCACGCTTAGGATGGGCAGAGAGGAAAGAAGAGAACAGAAAAATGGGGTGTTGCCTCACTCAACTCACAGAAGTAGGGTGTCGGGTGAGGTGCCACACTTCGTCTTCCACGTGGCCAGACAACAACAACAACAACAACACAACACTCACGATATTCGCAAGACAGATGAGATACGCGTTTGCACTGTGAAAAAAAAACACAAGTGTTCTTTGTGAGTTTTTGTTGCGTTGAGAGTGGGAAGTCTTCACTGAAGTGTGTTGTGTGTGTGTGTGTGTGTGCGGGGCAATGACAACGATGAGTGAGGATGATGATAAAACTGAGATGGAGAAAAAGGGAGTACCAAACAATCAATAGGCTGGGCAGCGAGAGTGAATACTCAGTGGTGGCTCCTCTTTCTTCTATTCTGTGTTGGGGTTGTTGTTGTCAGAGAAACGGCGGCGGCGCACAAAAAAAAAGGAGAAAAAAACAACAACAACAACAATCAAGCAGGAGAGAAGAAGAAAAAATACGCTAAAAGAGAGATGTAGCTATCACCTCACGCACTACTCGTTGAAATGGGTTGTAGTGGAGCACGAGATCTCGTGGGGTGTTGGTGTACGTGCGTGCGTGCGTGTGTGTGTGTGTGTGGCCCCCTTTCGTTAGATAGAAGTGTGGGCTGAGCCTGGCTTGGCAATCAGCACCTGTGTTAGAGAAGAGAAAGAAGGCAGGAGATGTGTGTTGCTACCTGGATGCGCCGCCCCGCAGAGAGTGAGTGTGGAGCACGCAGATGTTTGAGAGAAGCTCAGCACACCACACAAAAAACGGAAGAACACACACGCAAGACAAACACAAAACAAGAAAAGAAGAAAAGAAACTCGAGAGATGACGTGGAATTCAGCAGAGATGGTCCGTGATATCGTCAGAACGCGGGGAACCAAACAAGCAGCGCTCAGACAGGACCTCCTGAATATCTACGAAGATCTAAAACAACAACAACACAAGAAGAAGAAGAAGAAGGTATGATGAATGATGTGTGCATGTATGCATGTTCGTCATGATCTGTACGTGTGTGAAAAGGCACGTGTGAAGCAACACACGAATGAAACATGCTTCCATTTTTTTTTATAGGCATTCATCAGCCACGCACGCAACACATTGCGTGACGCGACAACAATTGGCCAACTTCTCTCTCTCTCTGTGTGTGTGAATCTCCAACCCGTCTCAACCATCGCTGGCGCAGTGTGTGGTTCCTTCAGAATCCAAGACCCAACAACCAGTGGTGGAGCACCTCACGCCCATCAACGCCTACGTTGTATATAAAGATGGTGTGATGGCGCACAAAAATCTTCTTGGTGGGGAAAATCTTCATGAGCTCCTCCTCCATCCGGAACACATCGCCGTCGATGGCGCCAATCTTCATGTAGAAGGCTGGCATGAGGTTCTTGGCGTGCATTGAATAAATCTTGCCCGGCAGAACACCGTTGCTGGTGCGATGAACGTGAAACGGAATCACATCCAACGCATCGGCAGGACCAAGTGGAGGGGCATACCCGACGGAGCTGATCTTGCCCGCCACACTGTAGTAGCGCTCAGACGCCACCCACGTTGCGCCGCCGGAAGGATGTTGTTGTTGTTGTTGTTGTTGGTGCTCCGCGCTTGAACCATCATGGCTGGGTGCGACGGCTTCATTGCCAAAGGCGTAGATGCCATGAGGAAGTGCATCCTCCTCAGAACCCGTGCCAACAACACCACTCGTCGCGGCGTAGTGTTGTTGCAGATGAGTGAAGTCATGCAGCGCAAATCTCAACGGCAGCTTGAGAAGCTCATCGTAAATATCTGCACGAAGATGACGATGCCAGCGTGAGGAGCGTGGCTTAGCCACGGCAAGCTTGGCGATGGCCTGTCGCGTCTCTGGGCTGGCGAAGGCGTGTGCCACCGCACCTTCACGTGGTGTTGGGTGGAAGGAGGCGGCGGTACGTCGGCTGTGTTGTGTTCCTTCGGGAATTACATTCACGAATTGGCCGGAGGAGGGGCGGAGATCGAGGCCTAATCCTGACGTGGCTCCAGCACCACCGAGCCAATTCACGAGGCGGCACGTGTGTTTCAGCATCCCTCGCACGGACTAGAGTGGGGAAGAAGAACAATCTATCTTCTTGTTGTTGTTTGTGTTGTTGTTGCGTGGGAAATGAGCAAAAAGTGAGAAGAAAGAGGGATTATGATGATGATGATGAATGAGGTGCATGCCAACTACACAGACACACGTACATGATGGCCCTCCTCCTTCACACAGGAGGAAGCACAACAAAGCCCCACGACGATGCAGTTGTTTTTCATGCGCATTTAGTCGCACCCCACATGACGACGGAAGCTGCCAAGGTTATGTTTGTTATTCATTGATAAAAAAAAGTATGTCTTGCGTGCATGTGTGTGATGGTGTGTGCGTGTGCGTGCATGTGTGTGTGTGGGCGTACCACTCTCCACGTGAAGAAACATCTCTGGAGTGGTGCCACTACACATTCGTGCCACACATGCAATAAAACGTCGTCCATCATCATCATCATCATCATCACCTCCCAACCTCTTTAGGAGGTCATGGCAGCCCTCTGGCGAGAGCGCTTCTCAATCTGTGCGCTGAAGGTGGCCGTTCCAACCGCAGTGACGGTGCGTGTGGCCTTGCACAGATTGCATCGCAACTCCGTACGACGTCCATCCTTGGCCAACACCGTATCAATACGGCGACATGAGCGGCACATGACGAACTCCTCCACATACTTGATGAGCACATTATCAAAATCTGTGGCCTTGCGTGTCTCGTACTTGAGAATGAGTGCGAGATTGCTATCCAGGTTGCCCTGGATGGAGAGCTCCTTCTCAATGAAGTCCTTGATGTCCTGCACAGGACGGTGAATGGCCTCGCAGATGCGGCCAAAGTTGGAGATCACCGTCTTCTTCTTGCCAAGACGCTCTAACTTGGGGTTGGGGAGCTTGTTGCGCTCCGCCATATCAATGCCCTCGTTGTTGCGGTGCAAATCTCCGTAGAGACGCTTCAACATGGCCTCGTACGTATATCCCTCGGCGGCCTCTCCACTGCTGCCGGCTGCCACATCCTCCGACGCACCATTGACGTCGTTGCGGGCGCGAAAGAAGGGCTCCACGCGTGTGGCGCGGTGTTTGGCCTCCTCCTCCTGCATCGCCGCCTCATGACGGAGCTGAAAGTCCTCCACGGCCTCCCACGAGATGGTTTGAAGAAGAGCATAAACATCGGCAGAGGTCAGGGCATCAAAATTGCTCTGCAACACCTCCTCGACGGAGCCGCTCTTGCGGGTGGCGGCAGGACCACGTTGGGCGGCGGGATCGGCGTGAGTTGGCGCAGAGGCCGTCGTGGCCGCGACGGCGTCGGCGGCGGCGGCGCGCGGTGGACGGCGGCGGCCTTCGGGGGCCGTGGCGGTGGTTGATTGCACCGCGGGGGTGGGGCGCTCATCATCATCGCTGTCGGAGAGCTGCTCGCGCACACCACGACGTTCCATGCGAGACATGATGGTGGTGGTGATTAATGTTTGTGTGTGTGAGTGAGAGAGAGAGAGAGAGCGTGTGTTGTGAAGCACCGACAACGAAAGCTGAATTAATCTACGTGTGTGTTGTTGGGTGTGTGTTGTTGGGTGGGAAGAGGAGTAGAAGAAGAAGAAGAAGAGAGATGGATGTGTGCGTATGCAACAAAAACAGGAAACAAGTAGTATGAGCATGGCTGTACATGAAGAAGAATTAGAATGCATGTGGAGAACTTCACGAACACACAAAAAAAAAAGAAACAACAACGTCTGATTTTTGTGTGCTTCACTCAAGAATCCATCATGATCATGATCATCATCATCATGAATGCATCTCTGGTGGAGGTGGTGGTCGCAGCGCGCGATCTTCATCACGAATCTCCACCTTGAAGTCGGTGACGGAGCGTTGATCCTTCCAGTGCTTCGCCGCACTCGTCGGGCTCATCCCCTGACGATGTGCGTCTTCCTTTCCTGGTTGTACGTCGGAGATGTTCTGAAACTGCTGCCGAGACACCTCGGGGTCGTACACTTCCTCCATGTACGTCTTCACGTCTTGGCCGGTGTCTTTTGGCAGTGCCATGGAATCAAACTCATAGTTTCGGGTGATGGTGAAGTTGTGGTGCTTCTCCAGAATGTAAATGGCACGACGGCACTCCTCGATGCACTCGTCAATGAGCAGCTTCTCCGTCGCGGTGGCACGACGACGAAAGCACATGCGGGCGTAGGCCAACATGCTCCGCCGACGCACGCTCTTGTACTGCATCAGCCCCTTCAGAATGTTGCGGTAGAAGAGTAGGACGAGAGACTTGTGTTCCGGGGTGGGCACGAACTCCCACGACGCACGTTTGCGACCCACGTTGTTGGGCTCACGTGGCATGTTGTGATCGTCAAAGTCCTTGGAGTACGCCGCCACCTCCTTTTCCGCCCGCTGTTTGCGGTGTCGTGCTTCGTTCTGCACCATCAAGTCATAGCTCACCGGGCGACGACGTGGGCCCATGAGATGTTCCGCACGCTCTCGCAGGATGGCATCAGTTTCGTCTTCGGGGATGGCACCACCACCAGAACCAAAACCTTCACGCAGAACCTTCTTGGCCGCCGCCATCTCTTCCGCACTCCCGCGACGTACATGGCCATCACTGGCCTCTCCGCCAGAGGTGCCATCGTTGGAGGATGGGCGAAAGGCCTGTGGGCCACCTAAACCGCTCGTGACGTCGTGCTTGAAGGCCTCTGCGGCATCGCTGCGTGAGCGCTGACTTGCACCACCCAACCATGATGAGATCCATCCTCGACGTGGGAGGCTGGAGCTCATCATGCTGCGCTGTGGCATCGTCATGGCCTGCGACGCTGAAGAATGATGAAGGAAACGACGGGCGAACATGAGTGGGCACTAGACGAAGTGTGTGTGTATGTGTGTGCTGATGTAAGTACGTCTCGGCGTGAATCCTCCCACACCGAGTGACGAGAGATATGCAAGATGTGCCACGCACAACAACACACGCCTGACTATATGGTGCAGCCACCGAAAAAAAAAAGAGCACTGTTNCCTTCATCTTCATCCACCAACTGCGTGTGCAAGTAAGTCGAGATGAGGTGAGGAGAGAGAACAAAAAAGAAGCCCCAACAAAGGATGAAGGAACCGAATACGTGTGTGCTGGAGTGTGGTGGCGTCGCGTGAGAGCACTCACTGACGTACACCGAAACACACACACACACGCACGTTAAGAGCTTCATCTACCACCCTCGCCATTCTTGATGAGGTGAAGTGAGGGAGATATATCTGCCCCCACCTTCATCAACATCATCCTCATCCTCATCCTCACAGATCCAGCATGTTGCTGAAGAAGGGGCTGTGCAGATCGAAGCACACCTCCTCCGTGGTGCTTCGGAAGCATCGGCGCGCCATCTCCGCCGTAGGCCGCTTGAGCGGGTCTGTGATGAGCAGAGATACGACGAAGCTGGCCAACTCCAACGAGTACCCCGCCTCCAACACATCGTTGAGCACCATCGTGGCAAAACCTTCACTTCGTGCTTCTCTTGACATGATGCGCACACGTGCCGCCGTCACGCGGCCGGTGGCGAGGGCGTAGAGCACACAACCGTAGCTCCACACATCACTGGCGGTGCAGGTCTGACCTCTCCAGCTCTCGGGAGAGATGAAGGGCCGTGTTCCTCCGCCGATGCCCGTGTGGCGTGGCAGCGTCTTGCCGCTGCGCGAGGTGGCGAGACGGTGGGCAGAGCTCCCATCAACGCCATCACCACCATCATCGCCACCAAAGATGGCATTCACAGGGATGAGATCGCGGTCCTCCGCCGACAGCATCGCGAGACCAAAGTCGGCCACCACAATGGGAATGATGGAGGTTGTGAAGCGTTGGCAGGGAACGTGTGGTGGTGGTGGTGATGGTGTGTTGTGTGCGTGCGGAGGAGATACAGATGCCGCAGCATCTTGCGATTCACCGCCCGTGTCGCTCGCTCGTGTTGTACGCGATGCCATCATCGTCATCATGGATGTACGTGGTGGCGCAGTGGGTGGCGCAAGAAGAATGTTTTCGGGCTTCAGATCGCGATGCACCACAGCGGGCCGTTGCCGGTGGAGATGTACCAACACGTTAGCCAGCTGGAAGGCGATGGAGAGAAGCTGGGGCTCCGTGAAGGCGTTCTTGTTGAGTGCGCTGCCGCTCTCGGCCACCTCATCGTCGGCCACCTCATCCACCTCTTCCATGGCGTGTGTTTGTGTGGCCGTGGCGTGGCTGGACGAAGGCTTGCGACGTCGTCGCGGGATGCGTCGGTCGTGGCGCATTACATAAGATGCCAAATCACCGCATTCATGAAAGGTGGTTACGATGGCCATGAATCCCGCCACCGATGACTCACCAGCCACCGTTGATACTTCGGTGGTTGTTGTGGATGGCGTACTCGTCGCGCCACACTCACCATCTGTTGGTGTTGGTGGTGGTCTCGTGTTGGTGGTGGTTGTGGTTGGCGTGGGCGTCGTACCGGCCGCTGCTGCTGAGGCTGCCGCCACGACAGCCTCGTTGAGATTGCCAAAGAGTGTGGCGAGAAGTGTGTTGGGTGAGCCTGCCGTCTTTGTTGTTGTTGTTGTTGGTGGTGGTGATGGTGCAGCCACATCCTTGATGATGGATGAATCGCCACCAACGTGCCAGGATGATGGAGATGGGGTATGCATCACGCCAACGTTGGAGGTGTGTGGGAGGTAGCGCTGCTCCACCACCGATGCGGAACCACCGCCACGCCAACATTCACGAAACTGCATCGAGGGCGGCGGAATGTTGGTCAGCGATGATGCGCTCGCAATCGCGGCTCCCATCATGGGTGGTGCCGCGGAGGAGATGCCAGCAGCAGCAGCAGCAACGGCAGCTGTGGCCATGGTCATGGAGGAGTTGTTGAGTGCCTCCACGCTGCCACCAACACCGCCATCAGCTGGAGTGAAGTTGGTGAAGTGCAGCGGAGATGGCCCGTGACGGGGCATCATCATGGATGCATCAGCAAAAGATGATGATGTGGCTGGCAATGACGATTGATGTTGGTGTTGTTGTTGCAGTTGTGGATGAGGTGGGGGGAAGAGGGCGGAGGAGCTGGCGGCACGACGTACATCTACTCCATCGCGGAAGGAAAAGTTGCGATAGAGCGGCGCGGCGGCGGTTGGGGAGGTGAAACTGGCGTTGCTGAGTGCGGTGGCGGAGCCAAAGCCGGCACCACGTGCCGCGATGGAGTCGCCGGCGGAGGTGTGCGAGGGGGATGCCACCGGAGAAGAAATGGATGCTGCCGCGGGCGTTGTTGTTGTTGTTGTTGTTGGCGGTGGCGCAATCATACAGGGTGGTGAAGGTGCCACCTGTTGTTGTTGTTGTTGGTGGGGCGTGGCCTCATCCTCATCAAAGGCGGGTGCGGTTCCCGCAGAGACCAGCGGCGCGGCGGTGGTGAGGCCCAATACCACATCTTCATCGTCATCTTCTTCATCTTCTTCCTCTTCATCATCTCTACGCTCCACATCACCACCACAATCATAAACTACGTTGGCAGTCATGTGCGGCGTAGATTCCCCCAACAGCAACATGGCGCCAGGCTGTGGCGTTGGTGTGGCGGGCAACGTACTCGTGGAGGTGGCGCGACCACGACGTGGTGGTGGCACACTCCCCGATTGCGTATTCCGCACAGATCCAGCTGTTGTTATTGTGGTGGTGATGGTGGTTGAGGAGGAGCGCAATGTGCGTGGCACCTGGCCAACAACACCCGCACCACCAGCTGCCACCAATGATGATGATGCGGTGGCCGTTGTTGTTGTTGTTGTTGCTGCTGCGGGGTGTTGTTTTTGTGCGTGCGCGGGTGAAAAGTTGTAGTGAAGATGAATATCTTCCACCGCCACAATCCCAGCATGACCTTGGACGCGACTGAGGAGATCGCCTTCCCGGAAGGCCATGGCCCGCCGACGCTCGTCACTGAGCGCGACGTACTTCAACGCAAAGTGGCGGCCGTCTGTGCGCCGCTCAACGAGGTATACCACAGCAAAAGCGCCACGGCCAATACGACGAAGTGGTACGTAGTCGGTGTGATGAAGATGAGCAAAGGCAACACGATCCATATCATCTTGTGGTCGGTACACAAGGATGCTGGAGCTGGAGCTGCCAAGTGAGGGGCAGAGGTTGTGCGACTTGATGGATGTGTTGTTGTTGTTGTGGTTGTTGTGGTGGTGTGTTGTGTGGTTGGGGAGGGTGGTGGAGGACCAACTGACTGGACGAGTGGTTGGTACTGTGGGAGAGGTTCTTGGATGATGGTCCTCCACGACTACTTGTGTGTTGTGCAGCTCGTCAACGGCTGCACAATGTGGGCCCTGGATATCTTCTGCCGGTGGCGTGCGCTCCGCCTCTTCCTCCTTCTTCGTCGTGGAGATGAGTAGTGGTGGTGGTGCTGGTGTATGTGTTGCGCAAAACCAGCGTGTGAGAAATGGGGTGGCAGTGATGATGGCGAGGGCTGCGACACCACCACAGGCACCAGCCGCTAGCAACGAACCATCTACAAACATGGTGAAGGCACACACAAGGGTTGTTGTTGTTGTAGGTATAACGAGGTGTACGTGTACGTGTGTGAAAAGGCAGTGATGTGGTGTGTGTGTGTGCTGCCACACCACCTCCACTGAAGCTTGTCGTGGAGTTGCTACACACGTTAGCCACACACAACAAACAGAAAAAAAAAATGGCGGTCGAGCTACTCGGAACCACCAACGCACCTAGCCTACACAGAAAAGGAGATAATGAAGATATTGAAGAGAAGCATAAATGATTGTACGTATGCATGAATGTGTGCCACACACAGCAGCAACAACAGAAGATTATGAAGAGCGATGAATTAGTTGTGGCATGGGCGATGATACGCCGACACGCAAACATCGGCAGATTCAACGGGCCTTTTTTTTTTGGAGATGGAAGAAGAATGGCGGTGAGTTGGATGAGATCAACGGGTTGTACTCCACCACTCACGCATCATCATCGTCAAAACACAACTTCACCGCCATCCCAACATCATCATCATCGTTGCAAGATGATGGTCTCTCCGGATTATGATTATTGTGGCGGCTGCAGCAGCTGTTCGTGAATGTGAGGTGATGATCTCTCTCATACACACACAGACACTGCACCAAAGCAATCCAAGTCGATGCCAACATCTACTCTTCATCGTGCACGTTTGCGCATCCAGAGCTCAACATGTGGAGGCACATCGTGGCACAACGTTGTTGTTTCAGTTGGTGATGATGAACCATGACGAGGAGCTGCTGCATCGCTTACCTGACTGAGTTGGAGAGTTTTCTGCATCATATGTGTGCTCGACGAACCTCGCACCGAGCCCTGAATGGGATGGATGTAGAGGGAGGTGCCGCCAAAACATGAGCACACGTGAAGAGAAAGAGGAAGAGAATGGATGGTGCCGTCGTCGAGCATGGAATTAGGAGGAGGAGGGGGGGAGGAGGACGAACATGAAGATGATGCCACGGGAGGGGATGAGCATCATTCACGTATACACGCACATAATATATGTATATGTACGTGCTCGTCAAGGCTGACTCGATCCTCAACACCACATGAAGAAAAGAAAAATAACTTTTTTTTTTCTTCCGACGAGTTCACACCATCGACTACATCTTTTTGGCTACTACGCCCTACGTATTGAAGTGTGTTGTTGTTGTTGTTGTTGTTGTTGTGTGTGTGTGTGTGTGTGTGCCACTGTTATGGCTGTTGGCGTATCTTCTCCCATTTTTTCGTCGTGCTAGTTCTTGTCAAAGAGCGTGCGGAGCGTGCTCTCCGTGTGGATCTTCTCAATGGACCTCGAGAGGAGCGGGGCGATGGGTACCACGCGCATCTTGCGTGCCAACTTTGGCTGCTTCATGAATTCATCCTGGTTAATGCTGTCCGTCACCACGATGAGATCAATCGGAGCATCCACCAAACGTGCGGGTGCCTGACCCGACATGACGGCGTGCGTTGCGCACAAGATGATGCGTGAGGCACCATGTGCTTCCAAACTACGTGCCACTTGGCAAATATGAATGGCTTCATCAATCACGGTATCGAGAATGATGCAGACACGACCACGCACCTCTCCAACAAGTGCAATGTTCTCAATCGTCTTGGTATCTACACGCTCCGTCAAGATGGCACGACGGCCTTTTTCCTGACGCCTCAACGCCTTTTCCATGCCAAAGGTGGAGGGTGTTGTGGCATCGTCCGAGTTGGTGCCATCGGTGAGGTGTCGCGGGAACCTGCCAACGTTGCGTTGAGCCGGTGTGCCACCATGACTGCTGCTCCACGCCCCAAAAGGTGTGCTGCTCGTCTCACGCACGGCAATCAGAGGCGATTCCTGCCCGAGCTGCGACATCATGCGCAGCTCCTCAGCGGGAGCGTCGGCGATGGTGTTGGCATTCACCATGGTGCTGTAGTTGATGCTGAACTCATTATCATCGTCGGGGAGCTCCTCCTCCTCCTCCTCACCAAAGAGCATATCCACCTCACCAGCGGTAGCAAATGCACCGAGGACAGCGGGAGAATCCATGGCGGCAACATCGTTGAGATCGGCCACGACGGGGGTTCCCGTGGCGCTGCTGCTCGCCAAGTGGCGCAGCCCCGCGGCGCGCGCGGCGATGGTGGCCGGCGATTGCGAGCGCACCGGCAGTGTTGGGGGCACCCGCTTCACCGCCGTACACACCGAGACGAATTGCGTTGACGGGTCCAGCTCACCGACACCCATCATCGCATCGGCAAAATCCTTGGCACGGCCGAGAAAATTCCCCGAGGTGGCCACCACCGTGAGGGCCGTACAGCCGTCCCCTTCCGCCTTGAGTTGTTGGCACAAGAAGCGCACAAACTCATACTGCGCGCTGATGCTCTCCATTGGGATTGAGAACATCCCCTCAACCTGATCACTATGCATATCCACGGTGACGACGTGGTGGCAGCCCATGGATTCAATCACTTCGGCAATGGCGGCGATGCTGGCGGTGTTGCGGGTGTAGGCGAGATAGGGAATGACGGCGGTGATGCGGGCCGCGCCGGACATGTGCGCGGCCTGCGTCATGAGGGCGAGCTCCATCACTGAGCCTGCGTTGCTGAGTTGGTTGTGTTGCTGGGCCACCATGGATTGCAAAATGAAGACGTCGTCGCCACGAACAGGGCTCGGGAGCTGCACACTAACCTCTCCATTGGCGAAGCGACCACAACACGCGGCCTTGGTACGTTGGCACTGAAGGAGCTCCGTAATCATCTTTTCGCAGAAGAGGGAGCAGCTTCCGGCGAGCACACGAATGGCGAAGGAGCCTGGAGGATCTTGATACGGAAAGGCATCCGTGAAGAAGAAGGTGTTGCTGTTGGGGATGAGCCGCTGCGCATTCATGCCGGATCGGCACTCATACTGCCGTAGATGCTTGATGGCTTCTTCGTAGCTGTACTTATAAACGGTGCCGTAGAGGGCGACGAGCTGGAGGGCGATGCCGCGGAGATCAAGGGTGGGGCGTGATACGGTGCTGTTATTGATGGTATCATCAATCTCAACAACACGGCGCTGGAGCTCGAGGTCGTCCGTGGCGCAACGCTCCAGAAACTTCTTCATGATTTTGCGGAAGGCGAGGAGGTTGAGGTGGCGGTACTTGAGAATGGTCTGGAGCTTCAGATAGAGAGATGGGATGTACGCGTCATCCAGGTTGCGTATGTCTGCCTCCGTTTGTTTTCTCAACTGCTCCACGCACACAATCATCTCCCGCTCCAGAGTGAGGAGGAACATCTTCACCTTCTTGTAGCTTGCGCGGAGGTCAGCGAAGAAGCGCATGTGCAAGGCCTGACGCTTGGTGCTCATCTCGGCCAAGGCCGCATCATTGCGTAGAGCATCTTCGCAATCCTGTGCGAGCGGGGAGTGTGGGTCCATGTTGAAGGCTGAGATGCTGTTGTTGCGTGGAAAGACCATCACAGCTGGTTTGGCAGGCGTACTCCCCACAGAACCCTCGGCCGAGATGCTCGGGAAGGTGCGCAGGTGTGTGTCTTGGTTGGTCTTTATAATCTCTGCCGCGCGCTTCTCCATCGCCTCCCGCAGTTGCTCCACCTCCTTCGCGATGGCCTTCAGCTCAAAGTAGGCAACGTAGTTGCTCAGGGTGATGTCCGTGTTGTACTCACTGAGTAGCTGGCGATGGAAGGACTGACCTTCAGACTGCTGCTTGCTGGTACGGAGCATCGTGATGGCTATCTGTGCTTGTGTGTGTATATGCGTAGGTGATGATGATGATGATGATGATGTTCGTAAATGTTGCGTACGTGTTGTGTAGTAGCAGTTACGTTGAGCACGTTTGTGGTGGTCGCAGCACACTCCTTCTGGACCAGGTCGCGTGATGAACCGCGCTGCTGCCGCTGTACCAAAGAAAAACAACAACAAAACAACAACAAGAGCAATACCAAGATGATGGTGATGATGATGATGATGATGATGATGTGGAGATGAGCATGTGTGGGGCATGGCAGATACACGTGCGATGTACTACATCAGCAGCATGCAAAGAGAATTCGTTGTGATTGATAGCAGAAAACAAATCATGAAGAAAAGATCCAGCAGAGTTGTGTGTGTGCGTGCGTGTGAAAGGAGGAGATGATGCATGAACAACATGCAGCGGTCATCCCTTCTTCATGTGCGCCGTACGCATGTCGTAGAGCATCTCTGCCAAAAAGTGCTTCCTACCTGCAGAGGTTGTGTAGAGGAGATGCTGCACCACATGCCGTTCGTACATGGTCAGCCATGGATCCTCGCTCACCCATGCAATCGGTGGTGGCGGAGGACGAAGGAGCTGCATCCGTGCTTGTTGGGAGAGAGAGGCGTCTGTCGGAGTGGTTGGCAGAGGCGGTGGTGGCGGAGGATGAAGGCCCCACACGGGTGCCAACGCATCCGCGTTGTGAATGTTGTGAGCTGCCGCACGTGAAGATGTCAATGACGTCGTGATCTTGCTCGATGCACTGCCAGACTTCTTCATCCTCTTCTTCGCGTTGTTGTTGTTGCTTCTGTTGTGGTTCGATGCCATGGCACTGGAGGCATGTTCCTTGGCCTCCTTGTATAGGTGCTTCTGTGCGGCAGGCATCCATCCAAGGGGCTTGTGCTTGCCGCGTGGAAGTGGCGAGTGAATCGAAGCAGTTGGAGAGTTGGTGGATGAGGTGGCGGCATTCTTGTTGTTGTTGTTCTTGTTGCGTGTTGTCTTTGGCGGTGCGTGGCCCTCCATCTCCCTAATACGCCGTGCGGAGGTTGGGCTGCCAGAACGTGCCATGAAAGGTACTGAAAAGAGAGTGATGAATCTTGAATGTATGTGTGTGGTGGCCTTCACAACAAACACAGGAGATGAAGTTGGAGTACAGAAGAGTGATTAACCAGAGTTGCAACATGATTGCCACGATGCAGCACGGAATGTGTGTGTGTGTGTGTGTGTTCGCTCTCTCTCTAGGTTCCAGCACTTATGCACGCCATCAACACACACACCAACACACCATCACCACAAAAGAAAAAAGAAGAAGAAGGAAATGTTGTTTGCCGACATCTCCATCATCTTCATTGTGGTGTATGTATGTATGTATGTGTGTGTGTGTGTTCTTTGTTTCTAGGGCTCCAGAATGATAGTGACGGAGGCTGCACCAAGTGTGGTACGTGCCGGACACGTCAGCTCATGATCACGTGCTCGTTTTCGATGGCCTTCCGACACCTTCGTGCCCTCCACGGAGGGAGATGATCCAGGAAGATGCATCGGCAGCCCGCAAAAGACGCCATCCCAGCCAACAATATCAACGCCCTCGTCGTTGCTGCCGGCACGTGTGGCGTGGTGAAGCAGTGAATTCGATGATTGACGCAGAATTTCACCATTGGCAGAAACAGGAAGCTGAAAAAACTTTTTTGGATGCAACAAACGCTCCGTGTGCAGCTGATCATCATCATCATCACCCACGTTGAAGGAGTTGGTGGAGGCTTGACGTGTGGGGGTGGCGGAGGAGCGGCTGACATCTCCGCCATCCTGTGCCGCCGCCATCATCATCTCCCCATCTCGTGCTCGACGGAGCGGCAACAATCGGCTTGCCACGTGTTGCGTGAGGGAGAGCCAACGACGTACACCAGTGGCAGGCGTTGTTGTTGTTGTTGTGGTTGTGGTTGATGGCACCTCACTCGTCATGGATGAATTCTGCATGAGCGGTGATCCATCACGACTACTGCGCCGGAGAGAACGCGACGGGGAGAGCGAGAAACGCCCACGTTGCCGGTGAGCGGCACAGGGAAGCGGCACCACACCAACCTGCACACGCAACGGGCGCATCGATTCAATGTGATGAAAGTAGGGCGATGCGGCACGTGGCGAACGTCGCGCAGACTCACCGTGCGCGGCCGCTGTGGGACGCCGCGCGCTCGCCGGCGATGTGGTTGAGGGTGAGGCACGTGTGCGGCTCGCTGTGTGTGGGGCGGTGCGCTCCCGATCAGCCGGCGCACCCTCTTCATCATTTTCACCATCATGATCATCTTTAGCAACGTAGGATGGTCTTGGTGTGGCCAAGTGGCTGAATTCTTCGGCATCACCCGCCAAGGTTGTGCGTGAGAGGCCCGAGCCGCTCGCCCGAACGGCCACCGGTGTGGCGGCGAAGGAGATGTTGGAGTAGCGCTGAAGATTCTCATCCTCTTGTTCCTCCACAGGGGGAGTTGTTGTTGTTGGCGCTTCTGCTGCTGCCTTCGTACGTCGTCGCGGCGGCATGCTGAGATGTCTTGTGTGTGTGCGTGTGTGTGTGTGAAGGTACTAGTAAGTAGTGAGGATATGGTGATGCAACAAAGAAGAAGAAGAAGAAGATATACATGATCGTACTCTTGTTCTCTGATGAACCTCCCGTCATTGTGTGTGTCTCTGCATGAAGAATACTGAGTATGTGTGTGTTGAGGCACGAACTTCCGCCCTCTATCCATCTATTTTCCACCACAATCAGATGCACACGACCACACATACCTCACAACCAAAAAAAAACAGTGCTCATGTGTGTGTGTGTGTGTTGTGTTAGATGGATGCTGCTGATGACAACAACCCTAAGTGAGCCATCATGGATCCTACTTGG
Organism: Jaenimonas drosophilae; assembly: GCA_030849065.1. Classification (NCBI taxonomy): domain Eukaryota; phylum Euglenozoa; class Kinetoplastea; order Trypanosomatida; family Trypanosomatidae; genus Jaenimonas; species Jaenimonas drosophilae. The sequence goes on from JASAON010001467.1 coordinate 35,168, forward strand.
ACTTCCCCGCATTGCCCCCCTGGAACTGCTTCATCGTCTGTGCAAAGGCGAAGACGTGTTGCTGAATGGCCATCATATCTTGCATATCCTTTGGTGTTGGTTGTTGGCGCTCTGCCATCTTCTTCTGAATCCGCTCAAGTGCGCTGCGTTGCGGTGGTGGCAGGGCACACAGGGCAGCCTCCAGGAAGAGGCGGTTTTCTGGCGTCTGTGGGCCAAAGATGCCTGCAGGAAGAGGCCCCTGACCTCGGCCAGGACCTCCTTGACTGCCACTCTGACCTTGAGCACCGTGGCCATGACACGGCTGACCATTGTGGCTGTGGCCATGACTGCCACTTTGACCTTGAGCACCGTGGCCATGACACGGCTGACCATTGTGGCTGTGTTGGTGTTGTTGTTGTTGTTGCATCTGTTGCTGCATTTGTTGTTGTTGTTGTTCAGGTGTCATGTGTGATGAGGAGAGATGATTGAGCTCCGGAACAGACTGAGAGAGTGCCATGAGTTGGCTCTCCTCCACATCGCAGAGGGATGAGATGCTGGCCTCCATCTCGCCATCGGAGAACTTCTTCACAGCCAGACGGAGCTGTGCGAGGATGACGTTGCCATCGTAGTGGTCTTCTGCGCCGCCGTCGGCATGACGTGTGGCGTAGAATTCTGGCGTGGAGAGGAAGGCGGCCTGCACACGCTCATAGCGGTCCAGCACATCGCCCTCCGTACGTGGGATGGGATGCTCCACCAAGGCGGCCTTCACACGTTGCGAAAAGGCATCCGTTGTCATCTCCGCCAGCAACGCACGGGCAAAACCCAGGAGTTCCTCACGACCAAATTCAGGCATGAGTAGTACGTGTGTGTGAGAGAGATGATGATGA